>JAKTZW010000353.1:0-47563 GCA_030579015.1 Zhuliangozyma blackwelliae | reverse complement strand
TCGTTGGGTCGGTGAGATCTGCTGCAAAGGGCGACGCGGTCAAGGCTCTTTTCAACTCCAACAAGTTTTCCTACGAGATTGTCTCCAATCTTGAAGCCAAGGGCGCCTTTGATGAAGCGTTGAAGAAGCACCCTGAAGTTACGGTTTTCTTGCACACTGCCTCGCCAGTTACATTTTCCGCCACCGATATCGAAAAGGACGTGGTTGTCCCCGCCATTGAGGGCACCAAGAACGCGCTTGACGCCATCATTGCCTATGCTCCACAAGTGAAGCGGGTGGTTGTCACCTCCTCGGCCGTGTCCAACTTTGGCTTTAACGAGTTGTTTGAGCCTGAAAAGGTGTACACTGAAAGTGACTGGAACCCCATCACTTGGGAACAGGGGTTGACCAACCCATACAATGGATACTTTGCCTCGAAAAAGTTTGCCGAGTTGGCTGCATGGGACTTGGTCAAGGAAAAGAAGCCCCACTTTTCAGTTGCCTTTATCAACCCCGGCTTTGTGTTTGGCCCTCAGGCTTTTGAGGTCAAGGACAAGTCGCAGTTGAATGTTTCCGCCGAGGTGATTAATGCCATTGTCAAGTTGGGTCCTGAGGATGCCATCCCCGAGTTTGCTTCGGTTGCCGTTGACGTTCGTGATGTGGCAAAGGCTCATTTGGTTGCGTTTGAGAACCCCAAGGCGGCCAACCAGCGGTTGGTTTTGGTCCTGGGGCCCTTTTCCAACGAGGGCATTGCCACCATTATCAACAAGAACTTTCCAAAGTCGACGGTGCCAAAGGGTAGTTGGGAAAAGCACCTCGAGCAAGCAAAGGGCACCCACAAGACTGATCTCAAGCACACCGAGGAGATTCTTGGGTTTGAGTACACTCCAATTGAAAAGTCCATCATCGATACTGTCCAACAGATTTATGATACCAAGTAGGGGGGGTGTGATTAGTGTACCAGTTTTTAGTTTATATGCAATAAAGTGATCAAAACGTGACCAAACAATTAAATCCATGATGAAGCTTGTACGCCACTGCAACAGAATGGCTATCGCCCCTGGATGTTACAATTGCTGTATCGCCCCCTTCTTTTTTGGCAACCCCCTTTTCGAAGCTTCCCCTGCCCGGTTACTAAATCCAAAAAAAATCATCATCACATTACTTCTATAAACATCTCTTACTCAAGCTTGCCTTGTTCCTGCAAATACCTCTTCCACTCAGGCACGGGCTCGGGCTGTTTCTTCTTCAACTCCATCTCGTGCATGCTCAACAACAACGTGCCCAACAACAACACCACCGTGATACCCTGGGCATATACCCTCGCTTGCACCAACTTTTGCGCGTTGGTCATGTACATGTCCCTATTGACGATTCTCCATGACCCGTAAAGCGACCCAGCCCACGCAGTGACAATGATCTTGTACTTGTTCTCGTTCAAATTGTGGAAGATTTTGTCACTGGTGGACAAGGCATTGTACTGCTGCAACTTTTCAGCCTCCTGCTTCTGCAAAAACCCAGACCTATACTTGTCCTCGTCAAACTTGACCGAACCTTCGTCGGCAAAAAAGGCGCCAATTGTGATTGTGGGCATGGCGTACAACGCAGCCTTGATCGAACTGTTGAAGGAATTGTACCTCACGGGGTGCTTGTATTTCAAAAATTGGGCAATGCCAAGACCAACGGCGGCACCAATCAAGCAGCCCTTGACGCCCTCCTTGAGAACATGTTGTCTGTGTTCGTTCTTTTCTTCTTCGGAAATAATCTTCATTTGTGCTGTGTATGTGATGTGTCTATGCTATGCTGTGTGTGTGTTGTGTCTATGCTGTGTGTGTGTTGTGTCTATGCTGTGATGGGTCTATGCTTTGTTATGGATTTTCTCTTTCCTTTTATAGTTGCAAACGTCAGGTCATGCGAGCAATAAAAAGAAAAGTTGAATATCGCGCGGTTAGCTCCGGAGTTTGATTTTCGCTGGCCTTTGAAACTTCAACCAAAAGAAAAAAAGAAAAAAAAAAAAAAAAAAGAAAGTTACAGGAGGAAAGAGCAAACACCCCAGACCCCGCGGGATTTGTTTTTTCCTCTCTACGCACGCGGGGTTTGCAAGAAAAGCCACAGATAACGATAGCTGGATTTGTCATCGTCCATATCGCACATACATTGTACACCCTACTTTATCCGTCTCCTTCGCTTGTTTATAAATAACAACTCCGGGTTCACCGGCGGCTTGTTGCTCGTATTCTCTCCCACCGCTGACCACACGTCGGGATTGTAGTAAATGTCATTCTCAATCAACTTGTCGTTGCCCACATAGAAAATCACCAAGCGGCTGCCCGCGCTGCAAATCACCGACTTGAACCCGTACTTGGTCATGGAGGTAATTTCGGAGCTTGTGGGTAGCGCATAAGTGGTTCTCACGCCATCCGGTATCGACACAATAAACCCTTGCTGCGTGTCGCTTGTCAATGTCGTTGCATCTGTTGTTGTTGTCCTCCTCCCTGTCGCCGTCGCCGTCGCCGCCGTTGCTTTCTTTAGCCGCTTGCGGTGCCTCAACGACACCAACCCCGAACTGTCAACTATTCTATCAAACTTGTTCAAGGCGGGCAACAAAGCATCCTGTTCCAGGTCACACCGCGCCACCCCAATAATCATATTCACATCCGTCACCTCCCAGCAGCAAACATTCTCGTACCAGTACTGGTGCTCGGTGACGGCACTGAATCCAAAACACCGAACCTCACGCGGGTCTCTCTCCACTCTCAAACAAATGTTATTCTTTGACCTCTGGGTGTCAATCTTGAACGTGTGCACTATAACCGTCTTGGCGTCGTGGTCCTCATAAACCAACGAAAACGCCTGGATCGACGCACACCCGCAAAACTTGCAATGCGTGGGCTCCGAGTGCGATACTTTGAGCGTCCCGGGCTTAAAGTGGCCAATGCCAACGGTTCTCAACACCACCCCGGTCTGGATGTCAATGAGCTCGGCCGCAAGGTCCTTGACTCTCACCACCATGCCGAAAAACTCAGCGGCAACGATGCAGGGCGAGTTCAAGTTTAGTCCTTCAATCTTTTTCGCCGGTACAGAAGCGGTCTCCTTCTTGACCACTTCAAAGTCAAAGCTGGGCTTGGTCAACGGCTTGACAACGTTTCTTTCTCGGTTATACTTGCCCTCCTTGACCGCCAACTTTCTAAACTTCCAATTGTTGTTCACCACAGTGGCCACAACCAAGTCGCCATTGCTCATTTGACACACAATCCGGTCATTCACCCGCGGCGTTTGCACCTTGGCCGCCGACATGATTTTCAACGGCTCTTGGTACAACGACGCCACAATGTCAAACGACTTGACCCTTCCGTCGTGGCACGTATACACAACAAGCTCGCCCGTGTCAAGGAGAAACACAAAGTCGTCCTTGGCCACTGCTTCGGCACCGGAACTGGAACTGGAATTTACACCTTCACCTGCACCCGCACTGGAACCTGCACCCGCACCCGCACCAGCACCGGGTCGCGCCCGCGCTCGCTGCTCCTCTCCAAACGACTTCATACTGATTGGCGGGGGAAAGTTTCCATTCACCGATGACGCCATCGACGCCAGACTATCGCGCCGCGTCCTTTGCAACACCTTTCTCGCAAGCGCGCCGGGAACAGTGCGTTTCCGGAAAAACGACTCAACCACCTTGGGCTTGTTGGCAACCAGACTGTTTTTGTGGCTCCATGTAAACAACATATCGCTCCTATCAAAGCACTTGATCACGCCCAGCCGAAAATTCATCAACAAAATGTAGTTCCCGTCGTCGCTGATGCTGGCATGGTTGATTGGCCAAAATTCGTGTCCATCAACCTTTGAAGAAAGGTCAATGGGCTTGGGCTTGTTGCCCAACGGTGACCACACCAACACCTTGTGGTCCAACCCCGTGGTAACCACAAACGAGCACCGGGGGTTGGTGCTTATCCGCACAACGTCAAGGGTGTGGCCATTCATCTCGATCGAGTTGAAAGTCTTTACTTCCTGGCCGAAATCCTGGTTTGAAAACAAAACCGTGCTGGTTGTTGGGGGGTTGAGCTTAAAGATGATTGCCGACACAGCCACAATAAACACAACAAGAAGGGTGTACTCGAGGTAGTACACAAACGTGTTGCTGTTGTGCACTCGAATGTTGCCAAGGTCAATCAATGGCTCGTGGAACGGAATAGCCAACGTCCAGTGACTGAGCACGCCCAAGAGCTGGACGAGACCTATAGCCAACAATACCCAATAGTTGTCTCGCGCCCTTATTCTCAAAAACGACAGGCCCAACCTGTATCGCAACGACCCGGGCGGTGGTCTTAGGTGCGACGGCTTGTCGAGCCTCAACAACTTGCACGAAACCACATTGGCTCCGGCAAACTCGTCCTGCTGCAACGCTTCCGTCAACGTCTCCTTCCGCAAATCCACAATGATGATGCCGGCAACAAATGTCATTTCCATGGCAAACTCGAGCACCAACGCCGCCATCACGGCAAGGAAAAACATGTTCAACCGGTGAGACACGCTCTCGGCAAAGGTGCCGGAAAAAAACCAGTACACCACGCCCAACCCAAACGCTTGCAAAAGAACCGCTGCTGCCAAGTTGGTCGCCAACACCCGCACCAACAACGGGAGGCCGTGCAACCCGGTGTAGTAGTGGTAGAGCCGCTTGTGCAAGTCGGCGTGAAACTTTCCGTCCGACAAAACATCCACCGAGCACAACAAGTGTCGCGAGCAAAGCATCAAGAGGGTGAGCACGTACGCCGCCTTGATAAAGTGCGTCAGGGGCTCGAAAACCAAGCTCCAGATCTTTCCCCTGCTGATGCAGCACACATTCATCCCCGCCACCGCGCTTATCGTGACACCCATAAACCAGCCAATGGTTAACCCCAAGCTCGATCGTATCCTATGGTGGTTGGCAATGACAAGGTATGTGTAAAACAAAAACAGCGCCATTGCCACGTAGACGCACACGCTGCTGGCGGTGAAAAAGTACTTGGTGTATGAGTCGCCCGTGTGCACGCGCAAATAGTCGACAAAGTCAGACACGTTCGGGCTTGTTGTGGCGTGGACAAACACGCCTCGAGGAAGCGGTCCCGGGGGTAAAGCTACCGGCAGCAGCCCTGGGTGCACCAAGTACACCTTCAACTCCCTCGCCGACTGGACAAAGTGGTTTCTGTTGACAATGTCGCCAAGAAACAAATACGTCAACAACACACTCAACTCGTTAAAATGGTGTATTAGGAAATCGCCAAGGGCCTTTTCTGTGTAGCTGCCAACGTCCATCGACCATAGGCTGATGGGGGATACGATACAGGTGGCATTGACGCTGTGTTGGAACGCCTCTAGTAGGTGAAACACTTGCTTGTCAAACACATTGGGCGCCGTCAACGTGACCTGGGTCACCACCGCATCGCTGCGGCCGCAAAAAGCCGTGTCGCATAAACGTTGAATGGAGACACCGCTGCTGAACAACAACTGCGCCGCGGGCTTGACGGTAAAGTCGTACAAGATGTTGTATGAAAGTGTGAATACAAGCAACGACGACACGACAATGTACACCGAGGGGTGTGCCAATATGCTGGTGATGTGTTCAATGAGAAGACCCCGTAGTAGTGTATGTAGCAGCTGTCTATGCAGTGGGACCTGCTGTTTCAGTTGCCGTCCCATCATGGGGTTGGAGAGAAAGGAGGGGGGTGGAGGGGGGGAGAGGGTTATACTTTCGTGGAGATGTAACCTTTTTTTTTTTTTCTTCTTTTGGTTTTGATTGTTCTTTTTTTTTTTATTATTATTACGAGTGTGCCTCCCACTCTCACTCTTTTTTTTTTTTTTTCTTGGTCATGTGGCATTGTTTATTGGTAGATTAAAAAAAAATTAAAAAAACAGACTATTCTTTGACCCCCCTCTGCCTCTGCCTCTGCCTCTGCCTCTCTGGCTCCTCCCTCCTTCTCTCCCCCCACAGAATCTACTTGCCCAAGGACGTTATTTGCAACCCGTTCATCTGCACCAACAAGTCGTCAATCTTTCCGTCTAGCAACCCGTTGGCATACTCGTCTCTGCTGTTGGCGTCCAAGTACTGCTGTATCTGCGCCAACCGGCTGTAGCCCTCGGTACAAAACCGCAACTGGATCTTGACCAATGCTTCAAACGAGGGGTCATAGAATGGGACCCTCAATGCAATCAACTGTGGCAACTCCGACTTGAGCTGCTCGTTCAACTCCTCGTAAATCTCCTTCGCCACAGATAGCTCCTTCTCGGCCCGGGGCAACTTGGCGGCGTCCTTGGCAGGCTTGTCAATCAACCGCCGAACCTTGGACTTGCACAGTTCTAGATCGGTTTTTTTGTGTGCCCTCTTTTTGATGGCCTCGTCAATCTCGGTAAAGTAGTTGGCAAACTTGGAAATGGGGTCCAACACCGTCTCTCTAAACGGCCCGTCCAATTGCTTCACCGTTTCCTCGTCAAACTCCTGGACACATTGCATATAGTAGCTGCCGATATTGGAGTATGCCGACGCCCCTTGCTTGCTCTCTTCGTACAAGTTGGAAACAATCTCGGCAATTGTCACCTGCGACGCAGTGACAGCTCGGATATTGTCGAGGTACCCCTTGGACGACTTTTGCAAGTTGATCCCGGCGGTTTGCAACGTCTTGTACCTTCTCTCCTCCGTATCAAAGTCCTTGTCCATGACCTTGTCGACGCTCTTGACCGTGACCGATGCCCCGGCTCTGTTGATGGCCTTTTTGAATCCTCCCCACGACATTGTGCTTGTTTTCGCTGGTTGTTGGCAGGAGGGAGGTGGGGTGGGTGGGTGAATGAAATACGGTGGCGGTATAAGCTTTTGCTGGATGAGCGGGTTCAATCAAGCTCTGTTGTGTTCCCTCTCTCTCTCTCTCTTTTTTTATGTTTTTTTCCCTCTATTTACAGCCTTAGTAATCTGAGTGACTCTCCCCCTGGATATCCGGGTCGTGTGCAGTCTAAACCCGGTTGGAAAGGATGAACTGGGGCCGAGAAGCAAGGTGTGAAAGGGTGAATGGAGCGTGTTGAAGGGAGTGGGGAAGAGGAAAGGGAGAGGAGAGGGAGAGGAGAGGGAGAGGAGAGGGAAGATGAGAAGGTGAGAAGATGTTGTATGTTGATATCACTTTTTGAAACACCCACCACGATTCCTTTCCCTTCTTTTCAGTCAATTTATCGCCAAATTTTGGTTAAATGTCCACCTTGTTCCAGCAACTTTCCTCAAAAGAGCAACACGATTCATAAGCACCAGAGAAGAGATCTACCTACCCACGCTATGCACCACCTGACGACATACACCATCCATAGCATTGAAAGTTCCGTTCACATGGTAGCATACACCTTTCTGTTTGTCCTCGCACGACCTGCAAGAAGAACAACTCCCACAAAACTTTTCTCAAACAAACCAAACCCATCCACTCCCCACTCTACACCACCAATGTCTGAGGAACCAAAAGCAAAACACCACGACCAAAGTGAGTCGCCCGAAAAGATTGATGACGTGTCTGGGACAAAAACTGCTCCGGCCCCGGGCCAGCAGTTGTCTGACGCAGAAAAGATTGAGCGGATCATCCACCTCAAAAGTCAAATTGACGGGCTAATTGGCAACATCAGGAACGCCAAAACGGTATCGACAAAGTATGAAAACGACATCCAGTACTTTCAGGAATACATTGGCGGGTTGATGAGATAATCAGGGGAGAGAAAAGGGAGTTCAGCCCAGCCCAGCGCAGCCCAGCACAACGCAACACAACAGGCACTTTACACAGAAGGAAAAAAGGAAAAAAAAAAATACAATTGTGTACATTTGCAACACCCCTCCACAACCTCCCACCCATACAACCATGGATGAAAACGACGGACAGCATGAAACGTACCAAGGATACCTGTACAAGAGACACCAGAGCAACGCGAGACCCCTCTTCAAGATCGAATCCAATGTTTACCAAAGTCAGCCCAGCGCCATCAATAGAGTTGGCTATTGGCTGAATGGCAACGACACGGCGGCTACCGCCGTCGCCAAACCCACAAGGGATACCAGCTACTCATCAGGCGAGGTGTTTATCGACGCATCGCCAGTGCTTGCAGAGCCAATATACTTCCCGTCGTTGCTACAAGAAACCAACTTCCCCACCGTTGCTGTTAGATGCGAGCCCCACATGACAAAGCCGTTGGTGAAGGACTGCAAGTTGGACCTTTCGGGCATTGCCAGAACATCAATTCCACAAACACTCCTCAAATCGCGGGAGTGCCTGGACCGGGACGAAAGCGTCTTGTACAACGTGTTGGAGTACGAAATAGAAAAGCCGCCCAATGATAACGGCGGGTGGAAGCTGTGGATAAAGCGGGTGTTTATTGCTGATTCGTCGTGGGTGCCATTTATTGAGCGAAACGACACGGTCAAAAAGTTTGACCAATCGACTGTGTACTTGGACCAAATCTACCAGGAAATTTACAATTTGTGAGCAATGTATAGTGACGCAGCAGCAAAACAGCAAACTGTAGAGCCGACTCGGCAGCCAGGGAGCCGGTCTTTAAGCATGCGCTGGACGTGTGGCGGGGAGTCTCCGCAAATGACAATGTTGTCCAAAAGAGTCTTGCGCGTGTCAATCTCGGATTTGCGTAAAACGTCTTGGACCATGCAAACAATGGTGTCATTATTATCATCATCATCATCATCTTCTTCTTCTTCCTCATCGCGGGAAGCTCGTAATGGCCCGCCATTCCTGCTCAACACGCCCAACCTCGTGCTCTCGGCGCCACCCACCGCTCTCAAGTCAACAACAGCGGCAATTCTAAAACACTCCCACCCAAAGCTTAGAACCAAGCCATCGCGCCGGTTGGAGCCCATCACTTGCAAAACCGCCCGCGGGATATACTCAACTGCCTTTACCTTGAGCCGCTTTAGTATTTGTGAAATCTCCCTCTTTAGCAGCTCTGAAAAGTTGTCGTCAATGACAAACACGTTGCAGTGCCGGAGAGTAACCACCAACAGCTCCATGACTTGGTGTAGAGTCTTTTGCAAAAGCCGCGGCGCCACATTTTCCTCATACAAATGTAGCCAATGGCCCTCGCCTTGTCTGTACCGTTGCACCTCTATCTCGTGTGCCAACTCCACCGCGCGTATTTGTTGTGGTGTCAAGGAGTGGTCTACCTGGAGGTAAGCAGGGTATGATGGTTGGTAGGTATACTCGTATGAAACAAGGTGTGTGACCTCTGGTTCAACCTCACCGGCAACACCAGCGTTGATAACTCGCGGAGTGATTTCAAGCACCACATTGGTGAGCGACATTTAAAAGTGTGTTGCTTCTCCTTTCCCTCCCACTCCCCAAACAAGGTCGTGGCTTGGGTACTCTCACCGCCAACCAAATATAGACAAACCCCCCAAGAAGAAGCAAAAAAAAATCAAAAATCAAAAATCAAAAATCAAAAATCAAAAATTTTGAGATGAGCCAATGCTCCTCAGATATCTACGCAGCATGCCCACCAAACCTATAGGCTCTGTGCACCCCAGATCTCTACACACCAATAACCTTAGACTCCTAAGCGTTGATCCAGAGAGCATTAGCTTTGTGGATAACGTGCCCGTTATATCCGATAAAGAGACAAAAAAGAATCTCGAAATCGCAGTCAATGAGTTGACCACCACCAACCAACCCATTGCGTTCCCAACAGAAACGGTTTATGGTTTAGCCGGGTCGGCGTTGGAAGACGAGTCGATTAGGGCGATTTACAAGGCCAAGGACAGGCCGTCCGATAACCCGCTCATTGTCCACGTCTCCTCCGTTGAGCAGCTCAAGCGGAAGCTCGGCGTGGCGGAAATCCCCAGGGTGTACCACAACTTGATTGAAAAGTTTTGGCCCGGCCCCTTGACCATTCTCCTCCCCCTTGGCCAAGACTCGCCGATATCGCCACTAGTGACGGCGGGCCAGCGCACGTTTGCGGTGCGGGTCCCCAACCACCCGGTGGCACGAGCACTCATTGCCATGAGCGACACGCCAGTGGCTGCGCCCTCGGCCAATGCATCTACGCGGCCCAGCCCCACGCTAGCGAGCCATGTCTACGACGACTTGCGCGACAAGATCTCTTTGATCCTTGACGGCGGGCCTTGCGACGTTGGGGTGGAGTCCACCGTTGTTGATGGGTTGTGCGACCCGCCCATGTTGTTGAGACCCGGCGGAGTGTCGCTTGAAGAGATCAAAAGAGTCGGTGGCGGTGCATGGGAAAACGTGGCGGTGGCCAAAAAGACTGCCGGCAAAAATGAGGCGGTGAGAACGCCGGGGATGAAGTATAGGCACTACTCGCCCAAGGCCAAGGTGGTGCTTTTTCTCAACTGCAAGGACGGCACCGAGGCCATCAACAAGTACTGGCGAGACGAACTAAATGCCCTGCCCCGAGTTGCCTTGTTGCGAACAATACACTTTAAGCCCCATCCGGGAATGCTTGTTGATCGAGAGTTGGGAAAGACGGCCGCTGAGATTTCGCACAATTTATTCAAGATGGTGCGCGATGCCGATGACCAAAATGTGGAGTATATTTTTGTTGAAGGGATCAACGAGTCAGACGAGGGTCTCGCTGTGATGAACCGGCTCAGCAAGGCGGCATCCCATGTTGTGGATGGGACTGATGTGTAGGCTGTGGTGGTGGTGGTAGTAATAGCGTGTACGTACCGGATCATGTATTAAATCAAAACCAGCAAAAACAGCAAAAACAGCAAAAACAGTAAAAACAGCAAAAACAGCAAAACGCCAACAAGTCCAAAAAAAAGCCAACGAGGGAAGGCAAGGCAATGGAAAAAAACTCTACCCAGTCCCATCTAGCCTCTTCAAAACCAACCCCTGTTTTCGCCATCGACAACCGTGATCAGAGCGTCCTAACTCGTATCCACCACTGCAAGATCCAACACACACACACAACCACCAATCCCACAGCACAGCCCCACCCCTTTTTTTTCATTGATTGCACCTTGAAAACGTTGAAGCGCGGACTTTGGACCACGGCATCAAAAAATTTTCATTCCCTGATACCATTCACGTTTTCTCTTTCCTTTCTTTCTTTCAAAAGCATCAGTACCACACCACACCCCCGACCACATCCCCCGACCACACGAGCTCTAGTATGAGTGAAAATCCCTATGAGCTCAATCCAATTCTGATCCCATCCAAGGCCAACACCCCGTCTTTAAAGTACAGTCAAAAGTCGGTGGAGGAAACCGCGTCGGAATTGCAAACGGATATAAAAACCGGCCTTACCAATAGCCAAGATATACTAAACAGGAGGTCCATACACGGGGTCAATGAGTTGACCAGCGACGAGGAGGAGAGCCTTTTCATAAAGTTTATCTCCTCCTTCTACCAGGACCCGCTTATTTTGTTGCTTATCGGCTCAGCGGTGATAAGTTTCTGGATGGGCAACAAAGACGACGCAATCTCCATCACGTTGGCCATCACCATTGTTGTCACCGTGGGGTTTGTGCAGGAGTACCGGTCGGAAAAGTCGTTGGAGGCGTTGAACAAGCTTGTGCCGGCCGAGGCCAAGCTCACGAGAAACGGAGGCACGTCCACGGTGTTGGCGTCGTCGTTGGTGCCCGGGGACTTGGTGCACTTTAGCCAGGGCGATAGAATTCCCGCCGACGTGAGGCTCACAGAAGCAGTGTACCTCACCATTGACGAGAGCAACTTGACGGGCGAAAACCGGCCGGTGAAAAAGACCACCGCGACAATCACCTCCTCGCCTGAACCAACAGTTACCGAGAGAAACGATATTGCATTTATGGGGACATTGGTTAGAGACGGGCACGGCAGTGGCATTGTTGTGGGCACCAGCGCGCAGACTGTCTTTGGCAGTGTGTTTGAGATGATGTCCGAGATTGAAAAGCCCAAAACCCCGTTGCAGCAGGCCATGGACAAGTTGGGCAAGGACTTGTCTGTGTTTAGCTTTATTGTCATTGGCATCATCTGCCTCATTGGCATTATCCAGGGCCGCTCGTGGTTGGACATGTTCCAGATCTCGGTGTCGTTGGCAGTGGCTGCCATCCCCGAGGGGTTGCCCATCATTGTCACCGTGACCTTGGCGTTGGGGGTGTTGAGAATGGCGCGCCAAAAGGCCATTGTGCGGCGCTTGCCCAGCGTGGAGACGTTGGGGTCGGTCAATGTCATTTGCTCCGACAAGACGGGCACATTGACGCAGAACCACATGACGGTGACCAAGATTTGGACCGCTGACTTTAAGGGCAGCTTCAACACTCCCTTTTTGATTGTGGAGAGGTTGGACGACAACACGTTGCACCACCAGGTGACCGACAATATGCGCAAGGTGTTGGAGTGCGGCAACATCTGCAACAATGCCCGGTACTCGCCCGAGAGCGAAAAGTATGTGGGCAACCCCAGCGACATTGCCCTTGTTGAGTGCTTGCCGCACTTTGGCTTGGAGGACACGCGCGGCACCAAGCAGAGGTCGTACGAGTTGCCCTTTTCGTCCAACAGAAAGTACATGGCGGTTTGCGTCCACACGGGCGACTTGGAGAGAGCCGAGACCATTGCCAAGGGCGCCACCGAAAAGATCTTGGAGCTATGCAACCGCTACTATGACGAGCACGGCGACGTCAAACCCTTGACCGACGCCATCAAAGACTCGATCCACGACAAGTCGCGCACGCTAGCCCACGACGGGTTGCGGGTGTTGGCGTTTGCCAAGAACAACAAAAAGTACATCAACGCCGAAGATGAGCACCTGGAGCCATCGGAGCTTATTTTCTGCGGCCTTATTGGCATGAAGGACCCGCCAAGACCCAACGTGGCCCGGTCGATTGCCATGTTGATGAAGGGCGGCGTGCACGTTATCATGATCACCGGCGACTCCCCCTCCACGGCGATGAACATTGCCAAGCAGATTGGGATGCCTATAGTGGGAGACCACTCGGTTATGACGGGCGACCAGATTGACAACTTGAGCGAGTCGGCGCTTTCTGAGGCGATCCACGACGTGTCGGTGTTTGCCAGAACCTCGCCCGAGCACAAGGTGACCATTGTTCGCGCGTTGCAGCGGAGAGGCGACATTGTGGCCATGACGGGCGACGGCGTCAACGACGCGCCCGCGTTGAAGCTCGCTGACATTGGCATTGCCATGGGCAAGAACGGCACCGACGTGGCCAAGGAAGCGGCCGATATGGTGTTGACCGACGACGACTTTTCGACGATTTTGAGCGCCATCGAAGAGGGGAAAGGCATATTCAACAATATCCAAAACTTTATCACATTCCAGTTGAGCACCAGCATTGCCGCATTATCGTTGGTGGCGTTGTCTACATTCTTTGGCTTGCCCAACCCGCTCAACGCCATGCAGATTTTGTGGATCAACATTTTGATGGACGGGCCGCCGGCACAGTCGTTGGGCGTCGAACCCGTTGACCACGAGGTGATGAACAAGCCCCCCAGAAAGAGAAACGACAAGATCCTCACGGATATGGTGGTCAAGAGAGTTTTGCAATCGGCGGCGGTGATTATTGCCGGGACGTTGTACATCTTTGTCAAGGAGATGAATGACGGCAAAGTCACGGCCCGCGACACCACCATGACGTTCACCTGCTTTGTCTTGTTTGACATGTTCAACGCCTTGGCGTGCCGGCACTACTCCAAGCTGGTGTTTAAGTTGGGGCTCACCAACCAAATGTTCAACTTTGCCGTGCTCGGCTCATTGGTGGGGCAGTTTTGCGCCGTCTACGTTCCATTCTTTCAGGGTATTTTCCAAACAGAGGCGCTCTCGTTGGGGGATATTGTCCATTTGGTGCTCCTCACCTCGACCGTGTTTATTGCCGATGAGATTAGAAAGTACTTGCTCAGGAGAAAGCCGGTTTACACAAACAATTACGACTACGGTGTATAATAGATAGTTTGAGCCCATTAATAAGCAAAAGAAATGAGTCTGGTTCCGCGCGGTTTTATTTTGCGTGCAAAAAAAAAAAATGGTGACTCTGCCTTTCTTTGTTTGGTTCTTTATGACTCTGCGTTTTCAGTTGTTTATGACTCTGCAAACAAGCTAGGCCATATAAAGCACCATAATCATCTCATCTCTTCCCTCAACCCACCACAAGCAATGGTGTTCAAGTTCACTATTGACGATGTGCTCAACCGGTACATCCCCCCAAACAGACTCCTGCGGCTTCCGCTGCCCATTGCTCGCTTTCTAGGCGCCCACAAGTCGTCCCCACATTCCGATCTACTCATTTGGCTTGAGATCCTTATTGGGTCGTTTTGCGGCATAGCCCTCCTTGAAGGGGTATACAAGTCTTCCAACGTGTTCACCAACCACCACCATGCCCCCATCATTATTGCGTCGTATGGAGCAACTGCCATTTTGTGTTTTAATGCGTCGCAAGCGCCGCTAGCACAACCAAGGAATATCATTGTGGGCCATTTCGTCAGCTCGCTCTTGGGGCTCTGCATCCAGAAATTGTTTTCGTTGAGCCAGGGCGGGAGAGACCACTACTGGGCCAGCGGCGCGTTAAGCGTTGCCGTGTCGTCGGTGGTTATGTCGATTGGCAACTTTGTGCATCCTCCCGCGGGCGCGTCGGCGTTGTTGCCCAGCATCGACGACCAGATCAGAGACATGAGCTGGTGGTACTTGCCGGTGCAATTGATCTCGTCGTTGCTCATCACTTGTGTCGCGTTGATCACGGGGAATATCGTGAGGAGCTACCCGGTGTACTGGTGGACACCTGCTGCTGTGGGCAGAAATGACCAGCTGTCGGGCAAAGAATCAAACCAAGTGAAACAGGCGGGGGACGAGGAGAAGGAGATTGGAGACAATAACAAGGCCGAGCTCACAAGAGTGGACGGAATCAGGACAATCACAATCACCGCTGACGGCGTGATGGCCCCGACAGAGATTGATTTAGACGAAATCGACCTCAACTGGCTTGAGGGCTTACAAACAAAGATGGCGAGGCTAGAATAAATTTAGACTGTATACTTTTGAATTTCATCAAGCGAAACCACGCCCGAAAACTCGGGAGTCTCCAACTTGTCGTACACGGCACTGGCCACCTGCCCTGTCGACACCACTGGTCGCACATGTTCGTTCAACAAGCGTTTGCCGAGAATGCCCTCTTTGGCGGCAACGCCGAAACGCAACCCGCGCAAAATAACGTCTCTGGTGGTCAACGGACCCTCGTGCGTCTCGTCGTACATCGCCCCCGGTCTCATAAATATCGGTCTCAACCCCTGCTTGCACCCGAGCTCAAACTCGGCTTCCCTCTTTGTGGTGATGTACCGTTCGGGCACCATTGGCGGGTTCTTGTCGGCACTAATATATACAAAGTTTCTGGGTAGCTCGGGCTGGGCCTTGATGAATGCGTCGGCGAGAGAGACAGCAGCGTCGCGCTGGATGGCTTCGTATGTGCTTCGGGTGGCATCTTTCTGCATGGGATTGGCGCCCATAATCCCATTGGCCAAGTGCTGGATGTCGCTGAGAAAGTTAAAGTTGGAGTTCATTGACTTTTTGTAGCTCTGGTTTTCAAACAAAATACCTAGAGAGTACACCACTGTGCGATACAGCTTGAGCTTGGATGTGAAAGTCTCAGGTTCGAATATGTCGGCCTTTTCCCAATTGACCTTGGCGACCCACGGCTGGTGGATGACCGATTCGGGCGGTTCGCCGTGGCGGGAGAACGAGGTGACGTCGTAGCCACGGCGTATGCCCACTTCGCAAAGCTTATGGCCAAGGAACCCGCTGCCTCCAAAGATGGCAATTGACTTGGACATGGTAAGGGGGAGGAGGTAGTGTGGGGGTATGGGCAAAGTTCAAAGGGTGAACAAAATGTGAGCCGAGCTTTATTTTTTCTACTACTTTTTGCTTTCTTTTGCTTTGCTACAATTCCCATCTTTCTGGGGTGGACTATTATTATTATTGCATATTTGTGAGCTACTTATACATATGGCTCTTATTGAGCAAACTTCTTTCTGAACAAGACCGACTCTTCGTCCTCGACTTCTTCCAAAGAGGGATGTTTGTGCAAGATGCTTCCAGCTGTGCTCTTTGGAGGTGTTAATGGCTCGCTGTCGGAGGCAATAGAATCGTTTTCAGAATCGTGGTCAACCTCTGTCTTTGACTCTTGAGCTTGTTGCGGTTTTGGTGCCTCCTTTAGGGCTTCCTTTTGGGCTTCCTGTTTTTGCCTCTTTAACTGGGGTGGTTTTGGTGCAACTTTCGGCTTTTGCTTCGTCCCCACTCTGACTCCTCTGGTGACTGGACTCAAGTTGAAACCAAAAAACCTGTCGAGAAACTCTTGTTGCTGAGCCAAGTATTCTTCGTACTCTTTTGCCCGGGCTCTCTCCTGCTCAGCCCTTTCTCTCTCGGCTCTCTCTTTCTCGGCTCTTTCCTTTTCAGCCCTTTCCTTTTCAGCCCTTTCCCTCTCAGCCCTTTCTCTTTCAGCCCTTTCCCTCTCAGCTCTCTCACGCTCAGCTTCCCTTTGCCTTTGCAACTCCAACCGCTTTTGTTGCTGTTTCCTGGCCAATTCTTCAGCTTCTCTTTGTGCTTGTTGGGCCCGGGCCTGTTCTGCTCTCCTTTGAGCCTCAATTGCCTTTCTTATCCTTTCAATCTCTTCCTGTTTCCTGGCAGCAGCAACAGCTTTATGGGAAAACTCTTGGTGGCTCACTGCATCTTCCGGGATAGCATCCTCTTCGTCGAAATCGGAATACTGCTGGCCCGCAGCATCCTCGTTGTCCGCATGCTCACCATCGTGACCAAGCAAACAGCTGAGGATATCCTCAATGCTGGAATGAACATAGTGAAGACGCTTGGGGATGTTCAAGCACAAGACGTTGCGCTGGCGGTACCATTGCCAGTTGATATTGTCAACGTCAATGTACTTGACATTAAACTGGAAATCGGTGTGAAAGTCGTCCCTTTCGGAGGAAATACGAATCTTGACTGCCGGAGGGGTCAACTTGAATACACTCACTTCATAGTCGTTGTAGGTGCCATAGGGCTTATAAATCTGGATCTGGAACGCATCCTCGGTCTCCAACTTCTGGATAACGCGGGGTCTTGACGAGCGCTTTTGGTGGTATTGCTGTTGCTGCAACAAGCTGAAAAGATTGTCCAAATCGTAGTATTGGTGGTATGGATTGTACATGATAGATTGTGTTCTGGGGTGTGGAAGTAGTAGTGGTAGAAACTAGGGAGTATAATGAAGTGGAAATGGGTTGCCTCAATAGGTGGTATTTATAACCCTCCCCTCCCCATCCTCGTCGCCCCCTTTCCTTCCGCTCTTGAGGTCACTCGCTTTTGCAATCGTATGTTTTTCGATTGTCTGGAACCTTCTAGAATTGGAGAACGCGAAAACTTACACCGCTACCAGATGTGATGACCAATGCACCATAACCATTGGATAAAAACAAGTTTTAATTATAGAAATACAAACATGGTAGAATAACACGAGGAGTGGGATCGGGGGTCCTGTATGTCTTGGCAGGGGCGGCAGGGAAATAGCACTGGCACTCTGTTCTTCAGACTGCTTCTCCCCTCTCTCGGGACCTGCTGTTTGTTGGGCATATACATCTTGCTCACCCGTGCGAGGACCCACTTACCCTTTACGGAATGAGCTACATCTACATAACCCAAACCAGAAACCATCAACTTGCTCTCTTGCTCCTTGATTTCATATATCCAGCGAGTGCCTATATATCTTCAATGCTAATATTACTCATGCCGCTTACAACGAGCAAATTATATGTTCCCCCCCCATCCCCCAACTAATTTTCCTTTCCCACTTGCAGGTTACGTCGAGATCTCGTCAATATTTTACAGGTTGGATCCAGAATGGGAACAGAGGTATTTGCTCATTCAACTACACAAGGCGACCCATCAACAAAGCGACTGCCCTCCTCCAATGGATAGGAATATAAGTACCGCACCAACGCCCATCCCAGAGCCTGTAGCGGCAGTACACCATCTCCACATCGCATCATGACGGTAACATACCAGGACCTCGACTGCTTAAAGGACACCAGCGACCCAAACTATATGATGTACCGAAATATGTCGCAAAAAACAATACCTTGGATGGCTGGCACCGCCTACGCCAAATACACCGTCTACTTTGGCGTGGCAACCATCTTCCTCGCCACGGCGAAGCACCTACACTATAGGTACGCCGACTATAGCTACAAGCGCAACCACAAGTCGCACGCCGGCTTCTCCATTGTCAATGTGTTGACGGCATACTGCCGGTTTGTCGGGTACAAGCACGTGCCGGCATTTTTGCAGTGGTTCTCCGTGCCCAGCACCGTTGGCGGGGCCCTCTACATGTTTGTGTCGTCGCTCTACTTGTTGTGCTACTGTCTCGTGCCCCACTTTTGGTACCGCGGGTGCGTCGGGTTCGGGTCTCCGCCCCTCGCCATCAGGGCCGGCATGATGGCCACGGCCTTGACCCCGTTCATCTACGTGTTGGCGGGCAAGTCCAACGCCATCACGTTGTTGACCGGCATCAGCTACGAAAAGTTGAATGTCTACCACCAGTACGTTGGCGTGGGCGCCTTTGTCTTGTCCATGATCCACACCATCCCGTTCATTGCCCAGCCCATGCGCGAGGGCGGCCCTGAAAGCGTTGCCCAGCTCTTCAAGACGTTTTCGTACTACAGTGGCATCCCGCCGCTCATCTTTTTGGGGTTGTTGTGCATCTTGTCCAAAGCGTGGGTGAGGCGGTACGTTTACGAGCTCTTTTGGCACTCACACTGGGTGTTTGGCATTGCCTATTTCGGCACCTTGATCTGGCACATCAACAAGCTTTTGGGGGCCGACAACTACATGTGGGGTGCATTGGCGTTCTGGGCCACCCAGTTGCTCTGCCGTATCCTTGTCAAGACCGCATTTAAGCCCAACTCCATGTTTTTAAAGGCCAGGCTGGCCACGTTGGAAAAGTTGGGTGATAATGTTTACCAAGTGACGATTGAAAACACCACCGGTTACAAGTGGGTGCCCGGACAGCATTGCTTCTTGCGGTTTGTGGGCAGCCGGATTCTCGATAGCCACCCATTCTCCATTGCCTCGATGGTGGAGTCGAAGCAAGGGATGAAGTTTATTGTGGTTCCTCAAAGGGGGTTGACCAGGGTATTGTTTCAGGAGTTGGAGAAGCAGGTGGTGATGCAAAAGAAGGTATTTATAGATGGCCCATACGGGGGCACGTTTCGCGACCCAAGAGCTTTTGAACGAGTGGTTCTTGTTGCTTCGGGCTCCGGGGTCACTGCGACTTTACCCTTTTTGATCGACTTGGTGAAGCACCGCAGCGAGATCACAAAGTGCATTTCGTTTATTTGGGTGGTGCGAAGTGCCGACGACGTCCATTGGATCAGCCAAGAGTTGAGAGAGTGTCAAAGGGAAGCGGGCAATCTTTTGCAGATTGACATTTTCGTGAGTGGTGACGATCAACGTGTTTTAGTGGAAAAGGAGGGAGCACTGGAAAAGGAGGCAGTACTGGAAAAAGAGGCCCAGTTTGATATGGAAAAGTCTGCCGGCAGCTCGACGCTGAGCATTCCCTCGGAATTGCCAGTGACATATGGCAGGCCAAACATGACCAAAGTTGTATCTCGTTTGGTGAGCAGCTTTTCGGCGAGAAATATGATTATATGTTCTGGCAGCGGCTCGTTGAAGCGCGAAGTTGGCAATACAGTGTCCAACCTCCAGTCGTTGATTTTCAACAACGATTTGCACGCCACAAATATAGAGGAGATTTACTTGCACACCGAGTCATTTGGCTGGTGAGTGCACGCATTTTGTATATATATTTTTTTTGTATTTGCAACACCTTACGCAAACACCAAGTTCTCGGTGATGGTCTTCTTCTCAGCGTCACTCAATTGCTCATAGTACTGCTGGAAATTGCCCAAGTTCTTGGCCGTGCACTCGCGGAAAAACTGCACGAGCAACTGTTTCAACCCTTCGTCCGTGTCTTGTTCCTCATTGTCGGAATCGACATACGACTTGAGCTTTTCAAAGTTTGGCACGCCAATGTCGTCCATGTCTTCCCAGCCGCCACCATCATCATCATTAGCCTCTCCCTCTGCCAGCTCTTCCGGCAAATAGTCCTCGGCATTGGGCTGCTGGCACTGGAACTGCAACTCGGCTGCGAGCAACTTTATGATTTTCAAGGATGCCGACACCTGCGTATACTTATCCGGCATGGTTTTCGCTTTTGACCTGGTGATGATCAAGTCGCCGTCGTAGGGGATGATATCACCATTGACAACGAGTCTCTGTACTCTAGGGTCACCCAAGGTAAAGATCTTTCCCAATGCCAACGAGTTTTGCTTGATTTGCTCATACCCCCGCGTGACTTCATACGCGTCAAACCAAATCGGCAACACCACCTCAAGGGCGCTTTTCCCGTCAACGTGGATACCATCGCTCAAAAAGTCCACCATCTCTTTGGGCGACTT
Organism: Zhuliangozyma blackwelliae; assembly: GCA_030579015.1. Classification (NCBI taxonomy): domain Eukaryota; kingdom Fungi; phylum Ascomycota; class Pichiomycetes; order Serinales; family Debaryomycetaceae; genus Zhuliangozyma; species Zhuliangozyma blackwelliae. The sequence continues at coordinate 27,131 of JAKTZW010000353.1, read as the reverse complement.
TAAAACCAATTGGCAAAACACAACAATGAGGTTTTCAATCGTGGGTGCTTCAACTGCAATCACCAACCTCTTTACAACCGCATCAAGAACCAGCGTCAACAACTGGGGCGACAAGTAGCCCTGAAAGTGGTCAATGAGCGACGCAACAATCGACCCACATTTGTTGGCGGCGCTGTCCGACAATTGCGGCGACAAAAACTTGTACACAATCAACATCATGCAGTCAATGCCAGACTGCTGGGTTTCAAGGTCCCGGTACTCGAGAAACAATTTGGATGCCTTTTGGATCAAATTGTTAAACACCTCGCCGCCGCTCTGCAAGATTTGGTTGTCGTTTGACTGCAACAATATCTTGTTCAAGAGCGGGAATGCAACGTTAAAAATCTGCGACGGCATCTCCTCGGGGCCCGACTTGATAATGATGCTGAGCAACTCCAGCGCCAAGTACAAGTCGGGCGAGTATTCCACTTCGCCCTTGGCCACGTCGCGATGCATAATGTTGAATATGGTGGGCAACGACTTTTCGCAAGCAACCATATAGTCGTGGGGGCCAATGTTTTGCAACAACAACGTCAAGCAGTCATACGTGTCCACAATCAACTGCAAGTTGGCGGGGTCCTTAAAGGCAATCATAAACACAATGTCGACGATATTCGCGCCGTCGGCGATTTCAACAGCAGCGGCATGCAACGGGTCAATGGAAATGGCTTGGGTGATTGCTTCCAACAACACCGGCAAGCCGTCCTCCTCGCACTCATCCACCAAAAAACATGCGATTTTGAAAATTGCCGGCTGCACCCTCTTGTCGAGGCTGGTGAAATCGAAAACGTCTTTGTAGTACGCGCAGCTCACGAGGGCAGACACCTTGATAATGTTGGATACACCACCAGGCTCGGCAAACGAAATCATATCGGTAAACACCTTGGCAGCGTGCTGCTGGTCAAGCCGTTCAAAGTATTTGGGGAGGAGCAAAAAGCACCTTGCAGTGACCAAGCTCTGCTCTTTTGCAATGTTTTCCAATATGCTTGGCAACAAAGACCGGCCCTCCAAATCAACATCCTCATTGGTAAAGATGGCCTCCAAAATGTACAATTGCGCTTCCAACACGCCCCAGTCTGGCGACAAGTTGCCAGCAATTTGACTCAAAATCGTGGCAGCGTCGGCTGGGTTCAATTCCGAAACAAGATCGTACACGCACTCTCTCACGCTCTCGTCACCCAATCCATTAACGTTGTTTATAAACACGTTCAAGTCCGCTTCAAACTCGGCCGCGGTTTCGGCGCTCAATACCGCAACCTGGGTCAAGTCGGCGACAAACTGGGGCGACACGTTGATGGCCACATCGTGCTGGATGCTCGAGATTGCCCGCAACAACTCACCCACAGCCAGACCGGTATCGGCACTCGACGCAGACACGGGAGCCAAGGCATGAAAGTCAACAAGAGACATGGCCAATACGGTTCTCTTCAACTCCTCAGACACTCGTTTGTGAAAGTGGCTAATGACGGACGACACCGCCTTGTACACGGCTGTTTTCAACTTTGCGTCAGTGCTACTTCCCAAAAGCTCAACAAACATTTGCAATGTTGTGTTCAAATGCAGGGTGACAAACAGCCTTCTTTCTTGGGTGCCAACGGCCTCGGGGCTCATCAATATCGCGAGCACGCTTTCGTAGAGCTTGATGGCCTGGATCTTGACATTGGCGCTCACGCCGCGGCCAAGAATGTCGTTCAAGTGGTTGGTGACCTCGCCCGCAATGCCGCCCTCCCAAAACTGCTCCTCGGTGATTAGATCGTCAAACAAATCGGTCAACACTTGTAGTCCCCCCAACAACGAAGGCTCGCTGTTGAAATGGGTTGTGGCGGCATACAAGACATTGAGCAAGTCGGGCCACTCGTCGGGGTAGTCGGCCGATGCGATTTGCACAATGGCGTAAGCGGCACCGTTTCTCAACTTTGACTGGGGGGATGTCACGGCCAATTGGACTAGTTTCGAGCGCACAACCTCCTTGACTCGTTGTGAGATGGGGGGACCTACAAACGACTCAAATCCCAAGGACCAGTATAGTGGCACCAACCGTTTCAAGTGTAGCAAACATGCCTGCCTAATGTCGATGGGGAGTTGGTCATTGAGTGCCTGTTCGAGGATGACGTATGCAGCTTCAGACGGGCTTTGCTTGACCGTCTGGTTAAACTCAAGCTCGGCAGCAGTCCTAGTGTTGTTATCTGGACTAGTCTGGTTGACTAGAAGGTTGACCAATTGTTCTGCCATTGGTGGTGGTGCACCTTTTTATGTGTGATGTTTTTTGTCTCATTTGTTTTTTGGTTCTTGCTTGTCCTTTGTTATTTTTCTTTTTTTTTTTTTTTCATTACTTCGTGTCAGGGTGAATCTGAGTCGCGCACGAAAACCCTCAAATGACTGCAAATATGGTGAAGAAAGTCATCCCAGAACGACAATCAGCATGTGTGTCTTGGTACGCGGGTGTGATGATGCTGGTGCTTGTGCCAAACAAGCATACCCTTTCTGCTTCACTCCCTCTTGTGGTGGGGTATATTTGGGGTGGGACCAGCACACGCAGTTACTGACGAAGGAATACTCTCTAACGCTTTACAGCTCAAAATTGGTTTATGTAGCTCTTTATAAAAGACTTTCCTCGTAGATGTTTACCCCCACAGGGAGCAGGAGGGGAAGGTTGGAGCACGCTGGAGCGGGCTGGAGCGGGCTGGAGCGGGCCCTTGGCCTTTCAAAATTGGCGGTCTCGTGTGAGAATAAGCTTTGAACCTCTAGCACAAAGCCGGAGCTTGTACTGTGCCGTGTCCTTCCGCGGGAGAAGCCGAAGCACTATTGCTGGTTCCACAAAAAATGCCTTGTTTGGTGTTTCCCTCTTGCTTGATGCCGTGCGGCCATTTCACTTCCCCACCCTCTTTTTTTTTTCCTTTTTTTTTCCTTTTCTTTTGACATATTATTCCCTCGAGATAATTTGGCGCGATGAAGGTTGTTCCGCCAGTTCAAACACAGCTGGAAGAAGCAAAGGCAAGGGTATGGTGGGTCATCCGGTAGTAAGATGGCAAAAAGCAAAAGGCAAGGGGGTGTCATCAGAGTCTTGGTAAAGGGTCACCAATCCCAAGTAAAGCATTGTGATGGCCACTTTGAACCTCGTGACAATTGTTGCTGCAAGTGCCTCCTCGAGAAATACATTGTGCTCCCCCACACCAAACTCAAAAAAAGGACACAGCAACAATAATACTCTCAGCAGGGATCGGCGGGATTAATAACAATAATAAGGTTCATAACCCCATATGCAAGTCAGACCAAGTCCGCGTGTAATCTCATAGGTCGAGAGTGAGATGTGGGGACGGGAACGGGGACGGGTACCTGGAAAGAGGAGACAGGTATAAAAGGGTGCCAGGGTTTCTCCCCCTCCTTCACCTCCACCCATTATACACCACACTCATTATGGAAAAAGAATTTGTTGAAACATCTCCCTCCGCTTCTTATTCCACCTCGCCAGAAATCAACGAGGCTGATGACCACCAGCAGGTGCACTCCTTCTTGGGTCTTTCCGGGACGAGACTCAACTTTGTCGTTGCCGGGTTCTCCTGCATTGGTTTCTTATTATTTGGGTACGACCAGGGGGTCATGGGAAGCTTATTGACCTTGACCTCGTTTGAGTCCCAGTTCCCCAGTATATCTGGACCCGACGACGGGGTTTTGCAGGGCACCGTCATTAGCGTGTACGAAATTGGCTGCTTGTTTGGGTCCTTGTCCATGGTTTACCTCGGCGACAAGTTGGGCCGGCTCAACTCGATTGTAGTGGCTTCGGTCATTGTTATAATTGGGGCCGTTCTTCAAGCCTCGTCGTTTTCCGTGGCCCAGTTGGCTGTGGCTCGAGTCATTACTGGGTTGGGTGGAGGTATCAATACCGTCATCATCCCCTGCTACCTCAGTGAGTGCACCAAGGCCCACACCAGAGGCAGGGTCATGTTCTTGATCTCCTCCTTTATCACCTTGGGCATTGCCGTGTCGTACTGGGTCGACTTTGGGTTCTACTTTGTCAGCGACAATGATTCCCGGGGGATTTCGTGGAGAATCCCCATTATTTTGCAGGTCATCTTTCCCTTGGTGTTGCTCTGCGTCGTGTCGCGCATGCCCGAGTCGCCGCGGTGGTTAATGGCCAAGGGCAAAGTCACCGAGGCCAGAATTGTGTTTTCCGCCCTTTATGGGTTACCCTTGAATGACGAAAAGTTGACCAGCCAGTTGGCCGAGATCCAAAGCTCGTTGGACCTCGAGGCAAGTGCCGGTGCCTCCTCGTTCAACTTGCGCGAGTTGCTCAAGCAGGGCCCCACCCGAAACTTTCACCGCCTCAGTCTCTCGTGCTGGTCGCAGATTATGCAGCAGATTACCGGGATCAACTTGATTACATACTATGCCGGGACGATTTTCGAAAAGTACATTCACATGACACCTTTTAATTCCCGGATACTTGCCGCGTGCAACGGTACCGAATACTTTCTCGCATCCTTGGTGGGCATTGCCTTGATTGAAAGGGTGGGCCGTCGACGTCTTTTGTTCTGGGGGTCCATTGGCCAGGCATTGACAATGATGGCGTTGACCATTGCCACCTGGCAAGCAGACAAGCAGAGAGCGGCAACTGGTGGCGGGTCGGAAGCGGGCATCGCTGCCGCTGTCTTTTTGTTTGTGTTTAATTCAGTCTTTGGCGTGTCCTTCTTGGGCATCACCTGGATCTTGCCCGTGGAGTATGGGTCGTTGAATGTGCGCGCGGGCACGGCCGCCTTGTCAACGGCAAGCAACTGGTCGTTCAACTTTATGGTGGTGATGATTACTCCCATTGCGTTTCAAAATATTGGCTTTTACACCTACACCATATTTGCTTGCATCAACGTGCTTATGGCACCAGTGGTTTACTTTCTTTATCCAGAGACGGCAGGGAGGACGCTTGAGGAGATGGATTACATCTTTAACAAGACGCCCGTGTGGAGACCATGGGAGGTGGTCCAGATTGAGAAAAACACCCCAAGGAGGAGTTTTGTTGAGGATGTCGAAAAGCCAACCGCCACACATATCGAAGTGGTTGAGGAGTAGAGTAGGGGGTATACCGCATAGTCATAAATCTCTTCTTTTTTGTTTGTTTGTTTGTAAAAATCAATACATTTGAATGGGGCATTCAAAAAGGTTCATGGTGGCTGACACGCGCTTCAATGGCGGGTATGGTCCCCTGTCGGCCGATTTCAACGTGGGGAATAGCTGCGCCAACCGCACCACAACGTACCCTATTTCAGTGAGGGCAAACTGCTGTCCAAGGCAACTTCGTGGCCCGCCGTTAAAGGGGATAAACGCCCACCCGAGCTTTCTCAAATCGTGCCACCTCTCGGGAATAAACGTGTCCGGGTCGGGGCCAAAGTACTCGAGTCGCCGCTGGAGCGCAAATATCCTATACACCACGCCCGAGCCGCGGGGTATAAACACCGGCTGGTTGCCGTCCTTGCCGCCGCCGCGCGGGATGGTGGTATCCTTGGTGGCTACTCGGAAATTGGCGGGAACGGTGGGATACATCCGCAACGCTTCGTTGATCACGTGCTTCAAGTACTCACACAGCTTGAGCGACTCAAACGTAATGGAATCCGGCTGGCTTCCCCAGGTGTCCAAAACCACCTTGCAAAGCTTGTCCCACACACGCTGATTGCGTGCAAGCTCATACACCAAAAATGTAAGCAAGGAGGCGGTGGTGTCGCGCCCGGCAAGGAGGATACTCAACAACTCATCCTGGATCTTTTTGGGGTCCCTGGTGACTCTGGCCAACTCGTAAAGGATTGTATACTTCTCCTCCGACTTTTTCACCAACTCTGTTTCCGACAATGCCAATGCCTTGTCCACATACACCCGAGCAACTTTCTGCACCGTGCGACAAGCACGGCGAAACCGCCGACTATTGACCAAAACGTAAAACTGGTTGGCCAAGAACCTCGCAAGTATTGTTTTCCGTGCAACTTGCAACGCATCCAAAAACTCCTGGCCCGTGACACTGTCCTTGTCGGGCCGGGGAGGTACGCCCGTGCTGGCATCACACATGGCGTGGATGCTGTGGTCAAACAAAAAGTCCGTTGCCGTGTCGATTGTAAAGTTGAAAATCAACTCTTGAAAGTTGAACACACCGCCATTGTGTGACTTGATATGCTGGGCAAGGATCTGGACGTGCGGCTCCAACAACGCGGTGTGGGCAACCTGTTCCCGGCTGAATTGGGGCCGCAACATGGCCCGCGAGTGTTTCCAGTCGTCGCCATCGGCGGTGAATATGCTATTGCCCAACAACGGCCCAAACACCTGCTTTCTTCGGCCAATGCCAAACTCCAGAAACTGGGTCGACAATATTGCCTTGATATTCTCGGGGTCTGAGGTGGCGACATACTCATTGATGGCGGTTTGCACCCGGAATGTCTGAAGCGAGCCGTACCGTCTCGTTTCCTCCTCTATTAAATTCCCCATTCTCGACTGTTTCAAGAGCTTGAGCATTTGTGGTATTCCGAACCAGTCGTTGTAGTACGTCACTGGCTCACCACAGCTATGTTTTTGCGAAAACTTGCGCTTTTGATATCTGCGGTGGGCGTGCTTAACAAGAAGTGCGACAATGACAACGATGGCGTATACGACAAACATGGGTGAGTTGCTGTTGTTGTTGTTGTTGGTGGTGGTGGTGAGTTCGGTGGAAAGCTGTTGAGGAGCACTCCTTTTATTGTTGGACTTTCTTCAAACCACCCCCCGCAAATGCCAGAATCTCACATGGCACGGAGATGCGATAACAACAATAGGCGGAGTTATACAGAGAGAGAGAATACAGGGGCAAAAAGAAAAAAAAAAGTAGTTGGGCACAAAATAGATCCTTTTCTAACGAGAGACGCCATAGATGGTTTCCATGTGATTAGAGGAGGAGGTCCCTTATGGTTATGTGCTCGGTGGGGAAGCTCTCACTCCTCTTGTTGAGGTCACGAGTAGTAGTTTATCATTCGTACGCATGCCAAAACCACACCACACCAATGCCACTTTTTCTCCTCCTTCCCCTCACCCTCCCCCGTTTCTTGTTCCTTTTCTTCCAAGACCACCACTTCATACTGCACCTTTATGCTGGCAACACCACTGACTGTGGGGATTAGTTTCCCCCTTGCATTTATGCTCCTTGCCCCTTCATCTGGTAGCACACTAACATGCCCTTAATCTGCTACCACACACACAGAAAAAAAAAATTTTTTTCTATTCACCACAGTACAACCAGTACCCAACCATGTTCAGACCAGCAGTCAAGCCATCCCTCCTTAGGCAGATCAAACGCTTAAACAACTTGACGGGGACGCCTGAAACAGCATACAAGTTTGACGCCTCGAAAGTCTCGCAGATTGAATTATTTGTGTACAACCAAGAACCCTTTGAATACAAGCCCGCCCTTGGCATCCGCAACTTTTGGAAAGAGTACTTGCCCACCTTGCGGTTCCACAACGAAGACGTTCAGTTTACGGTGAATCATGTCGAGGTGCAACAAGAGTCACAGTTGGCAAAGCTTCCGTTGAAAGTGAGGATCCACGGCAGTGACAGCACCCAGGAGATTGATTGTACAGAGTTGGCACCAAAAACAATACTTGAAAAGGTGGTTGAGGTGACAAACGCTAGGCAGATGCACGAGAGCGAGATTCCCAAATTGAGTGAAACTGTCAAGTTTTAGTGAGTTGTATGCATGTATATAGTTATGAATTTTGCAAGAATTCCAATAATGCCTTTTGACCTTTGCGTTGCATAAGTTGTTTAACTTTGCGAAGCTGCTCAAGCTCGTCGCGGTTAATGATTTCGTCCTGTTCCTGTTTCTGCTTCTGCTGCTGTTGCAGTTGCAGCTCCTGCAGCTCCTGCTGATGCTGCTGCTGCTGCTGCTCCTGTTTCTGCTCCTGCTCCTTGCAATAAAACGTGTTTGCTGCTCTTAACAACTCGTCAAAGTCGAGCGGTTTCTGGTGCTTGATTGAGTTGAGCGACTCGACAACTAGTCGGTCATCAAGGTTGGTCTCCATCCGGCTCTTCATCTCGTACTGCGCCACGTCCGCAACCACGTCCAGTCTCAACCTATTGGTGAAATCAAGCAAAATCAGCTTCTCCGACACACGGTAGATTTTGGATGTAAAGTTTGGCACCTCCACTTGTTGCAGCACAACGCCGTTGCGCATCCTCCCATAGTCGGGGGCAACAAAACGAGGATGTATGGCATTCATGTCTTCGCCCCAGTGGCTCAAATCCGGCGTGTTGCTCCGCCCGTTGGTGCTGGAGCCTGGCTCCACACTTGGTTCGCGCAGCCACGTATCAACACTGGGCTCGCCGTCAAACCGCACCATGATATTCCCCAACGCCGCAATCTTGATAAAGTTGCTCTGCAACGAGTTCTCCACAATCTGGGTGTTTTTAAACTGCCGCAACTTGACCATTCCTGCGGGCAACAAATCTTCAATGTGGTTGGGGCACCGCCACTTGTCGCCAATGGTTTTGGGCCCAAACATGGGCTCGTCCAAGCAGTCAATGTGGTACACCAACGGACAATAATCGCAGTGGATCAAAATGCGGCGGTTTAGGCCCGAGCCCCCGCACTTGTGACAAAGAAACGGGTTCCCATATGCGTCGTACAAGCTGTCAACCTCCAAATCGTTGTTCTTGTTGAACCCGGGTATTTGCGACCCGTTGGCTTTCGCGACCGGTATATCATCCTTCACGGTGTTGTCCTCATAGTCACCATTGTCGCCGGTGTATACGCCAACAAACGTGTCCTCGCGCAACTCGCGCGGCAACTGAAACGCCTTGGCATTCCGCGCCTCGAGCCCATTAAGAAGCTTGCCAAAAATGCCCTCGTCACTCCAGTCAACCACGCCCTCTCTCAAAGCCGTACACTCGCGACAGTACCAGTCGTCTTCCGGAGGCGTGTCAAATGGCGGGTCGCAACATGTGAAATGGAACGACTTGGGGCACGTCTCGCAACAAATGAATATGCCGGGGGTGCCGCACGAAAAACAAAAGTCATCATTGTCCTTGTTTGTCTCGTCCTCCTGGCTCGCCAAGTGGTGCACCTTGGTGTCAACAAGGTTGGTGGTTGTTTTCTTGGGCGAGGTGACCTTTATCCGCTTCAGCACCCGCTTGTTGGTGGCTGACCTTTTCTTTTGTCGTGGGGTTTCTGCAACTGGTGACAGTGTCCGCCTCGGCGTCCTGCTCGCCACCAGCTCCCGGACTTGGCTATCGGCAACGCGGTCCAACTTCGCTAGCTGGCCCAAGTACGCTGCCTCCACCTCCTGCCCCACTGCCGGCTCGTTTTTCCTTCGGTACTTCTGCGGCCACAACGACTCCTTTTTTATCCGCAAGCTCGGAGGTTCCTCCAACGGCAATCCCGTGTAGATGGGCGTCGTCGCCAACGCCGGCTCAATAAACTCCTTGTGCCCGTTGACACGCACAATCCCGCCTCCTCCTGCTGCTCCTGCTGCTGCTGCTGCTGCTCCGCCGGCTCCTTTTTCCCGAATCACCGGGCTCAATGTTAGCCTTGGTGTCGATTCAGCTGTTAAGCGTGCCGACTTTCGGGGAGTTGTAGATGCCGGCGACGGCGCCGCCTCCTTAACCAGCCTTTTCCCGTTGGACGCCGTCTTTGCCGCAGACCCGCTCGGTGCTTTTTCTCCATCCCGGCTCCTGGACCTTGAACCCATAAGTGAAATGCAGTCTACCAAAAAACAATATTTGGGTGTGTTTTCTCTATATTTTTTTTTTTCCTTCTTCCTTTCTTTCTTTTCTTTATTTCGCTCTACTTTACCCGTTGATAGAGGTGGGATCGATAATACAATTGATTTTTTAAAAAAAAATTCACGTTACAAAAGTGACGAGTGTTGTGGGGATAAAAGGGAAGCAGTATGTGCCAGTAGAAGGGCTATATGACAGTCATGGTTCAGAGTTTTTCCGCCCCCTACTTGGCGGCTTCCTTCTTTGGCTTTGTGTTCAACGACTCTTGCAAAAGCTTCAGGATTTCCTCGTCGGCAATCGTCTTGTCGCTCTTGTACCGGTCGGCGTTGAAGGATGGGCTAGTATACTTGACGATACCGTGCTTGGTGATGCCAAAGGTGGTGAAAAACTGGCCAACAAACTCGCCCTCCTTTTCAGTAACAACGTCGTATGGCAACAAGACCTTGTGGTTAACCGGCTCGGCCAACCCGCCTCTGGACTTTTTGGGTTCCTCCAAGTTACGAATGTTGAATGGGAACGGCTGGTTGTTGCTCTTGGCCTTGAGCTCGGCCAATGCCTTGTGCGACAACTTCATCTTCAAGGCATAAGTCTCGCCGGTAAGCTTGAACAACGACGTTCTGTACTTTGATGCCTTGACCTTCCCGTCAGCCGAAGTAGAGATCAAAATGTCCAACCCGTAAACTTCGTTTTCCTCAAACCGAAAAGTGTCAACCGACAGCTTGTTCTGCTTGGATGGGTTGAGAATGACCTCCTTGGGGCCGTACAAAACGTTTCTTTGCTGGTTGTGCGTCAACATCGATTCCACGGGCGTGCACCCGTACTCCTTGGCAACCTTGCCAACAACGTTTGTCACGTCCCAGTTTTTGTTGCCAACCTTGAACGTTCTCAAAGCAGCCTCGCTGGCGGTCCAAGCAGCATGGAGCAAGTCGGCCTTTTGACCAGTCACAGGCTCGGCGTCGTCGCCAATGACAAAGGTCTCGGCCACAATCGACGGGAACCCGTCGATTTGGGCACCCAACATGATGCTGACAACGTCGCCGGTGTGCAAGGTGATGTTGGCCTCGTCGTCCTGGGTGACGGGAGCCAAATGCGCAGGAATGTGGTTGGGGTTGACACTGGTGGGGAACGCAATGCCCTTGGCAATGTTCTTGGTCCTTTTGGAGTTGTAGATCTTGCTCAATTCCTCGTTCAACAACTCGTCGCCCTTGACCGTAAGGTCGTACGTGGTGGACCCGTCCACGGTGAGCGCCTTTACCTGAGCAAGCACGCGGTTGGCAATTTCTCCGGCGGTCTTGTACTTGGAGACGACATCGGAGTTTTTGATGGTGTAGTCAGGTTCTTGGGGCTCTGGAAATTGGTTAGTACTGTGCCCAATTGGTCTTGTAGCAGAACGCGCCACTTACTTGTCGACATGGTTGATGGATAAAGGGGGTTGGTGGTGATGAAAAATTTTCCCTGGCTTGATGGGGATTTTTGTTCTTCCCCCCAGAAAATGGAGACACAGAGAGAGAAGAGTGAGAGAGTGAGTGAAAGTGAGAGAGAGTGAGTGAAAGATATCCACACCACCCATGGTCAATTACATCGTTTGTCTCGCGCACTTTTGCGAACTACATGGTCCCTCAATCATCGTTGTGACCCAGCTCGGTCCCCAGTCCACCTCGACGTCTAGTGTGCCCCACAGCTGCGCGTCGTGCCAGCTTATCTTGCCCGGCGACGGCGCCAACCACCTCACCACCGCCGACGCCAGCAACACATTCACGTCTAGCGCGTACCCGTCGCTGCAGAAACGGTACGCCGCCTTGACCAAGCTTGTGATGAAATCGCTCAGCGTGGAGACGGCAGCAGACACCAAGAGCATGTTTTACGGCGACGCCGTGAATGGATACTGCATCTGCAAGATCTTCAAGATCAACGACACCAGCGCTAGAGGGTCGGAGAGAAAGTACAGCTTGCTATTTGTGTCGGACTCGGAAATGGATATCCTCAACAACTGGGACATTGTGAATGTGTACTTCCAGGAGTTTATCGAGCTCGTGCAGGCAAAAGTCGAGGAGTCGCACACCGCCGAGTCAAACGAGCGGTACCTACGAAGATCGCTCGTGAAACCGAAATCGTTGATTGAATTGACCAGCGACGACGCCATATTCATAAAGTACCACCTCTGGGCGGTCGAACTCCTCAGAGACGCTCTAAAGTGAGTGGTTGTTTAAACCACTTTTTATTTGGTTGTCCAGTCCAATGGGCTCTGATAAATAAGAAACTATAATACATTCAAGGCCAAGCCCATTCCCAACACGCCCGCCACCAACGCCGTCTTTTTCCAACCCAGATCGGCGTCCACCACCACTCTATTTCTGATTGCATTGGATGTTTTGTTGCCGCTGATTGTATGGATAGTGTGGCTGCTCGAGTCCGAGGTGTGGCTGCCACTGTTGGTGTTGCTGCTGCTGCCGCTGCCGGTAGTCACCGTGGTGGCGATCCAAACCGACTGTGATCCCTGAAAGCCCCACTGGTTGAACGAGGCTGTGTTTGAGGCGAGCAGGGTGTCGGTGTTTTTTCCATCCGTCTCTGTACTGCCTGTCTGTGCACTGCCGGTCTGTGCGCTGGTCGGGGTCCACCATACCGTTGTCGACTCATTCTGAGTGACGGGGGTATTGGCGTCTGCTGTGGATGCACCCTTTTCTGTTGCTGCCGTTGTGGTGCCAACAGTTGTGGTGCCAACAGTTGTGGTGCCAACAGTTGTGGTGCCAACAGTTGTGGTGCCAACAGTCTGTTGGGTTGCCGTCTGGGTATTGGTCTTTACTTCTTTGGCTGTGCTTTCAGAACCATCCTTTGAATTGCCACTGCCGCTACCGTTGCCACTGTCGCCATCGTCATCGGAAGTGGGTAGACCGCCGTTGTTTGCCGCAAATCCAAAGGAGGGCAAGACCAACAAGGCGGAAGCTAATGCAAAGGGACGTAATTGTAATGACATTGTTTTGATATAGAGACTATTGTAGGAAATACAAGGAGAAGAAACTAATCATTGTACCCATCTTGGGCAGATCAGCCAGCTTATATTCCCTTTTCTTTGACAGCCAGCCATCTTTTTTTTCTTTGGTAAACACCCGAAGAGGAAAGAGGCGGAGGAAAAAAAAAAATAGTGTCAACCCTGCCAATCCTGCCAACCCCTGTCACCTCTTAGTGATGTCATACTAAACCAACAATGAAATCCTGACACTTGGCACGCGCTAGTTTGGCAGACCCTTGCTCGGCACTGTCAAATGCATCAGCAATGTCGGTCATCTGCTGCACCAAAAAGTCAATGTACTCCCCATTGCTGCTGGCACTTTTTGTCATTGTCTGAAGACTCCAAGCATTGCCTGCATTGCCTGCATAGCCACCGTCCGGGTGCAGCAAGCCCGGGCTGCGGCTAGCTTTATTGCCTTCCACCCCCCTGGTTAGTCCGTATGCCAACGAAATGCCGTGGTTGATGGCATATTGGGCTTGCTCGGAAGGCAAATGTAGTGCGCGCTTCAACGACTCCACAATGGCCAACTCCGTTTGTCTCTTTGCAAACGACATGTCGCGCGACGGCGAGATGGGCGGCATCAAGGGGATATCGAGAAAGTAGCCGTCAATGTCTTTGGCTTGCAACGCCGGCTCGTCAATCTCTCGTGGAGTCATTGGCTGGGTGGGCGAAAGTGCGAGCTTGGCCTCGACAACCTTGCGGTCAACCGAGTCATGGTCAAACCACGAGACTGTGTGCTCACACAAGGGAACGGTATCAAGGCACTCGTTTGTGGGCCCTGGTGAGAGTCTTATTTTGAACATTATATTGCGTTCAGATAGTGGGCACAAATCCTTAACCGCGATCTTTAACTGCCCCGCGTGTACTCTCGTCATTTCGCCATTGTGTTCCACTTGCGAAAATGCCACGTTGGCGTTGGCGTTGAGGGTGACGGTCAACTTGGGAATGCATATCCGCTTGTACGTGCCCTTGACTATGGACGCCATCGACGCCGAGAGCTCGTCAAATGTGTTGAACCGGAGCATGGGGGACCCAAACTGGTTGCGTTGCGCCAACAAGCCCCGCACATGCTCGACAGCCGGAGTCGGTTCCCCCACGCGCATGATGGTGATTGACAACTTGTCGTTCAACGACTCAACAATGTTTTTGGTCTTTTCATCAAGCTCGCCGTCGTGGTGACACTGGCCTGCAGAAATAATCACAAACTTGTTCACCGACTGCAGCGTGATTGGAATGAATGGGTACAAGTCGATGCACTTTTCGAAAACAGTGGCAAACTCGTGCAAGCTATTCTTGAACGTGTTGGGAACGGCACCCAATTCGTTGATGAAATCGTCCCAGCCGCTCCAGGATGCCTCGGCGCACCCGACAAAGGAACCGCTTGGTTTTGGCGCACGGTTGGCATCAACCCCGAGGAATATCATTCCGAGCTTGTCGCTTGGCCCAAGCGACCTTCGAAGCGAATGTATAGCCTCCTGCAAGTGTGTGATGTATGCGGTATCCAGAAGATTGTTGTTGTTGTTGTTGTTGTTGTTGTTGTTGTTGTTGACCAACGAAACTGCCACAACCAAGTTGAGTGGCAACTCCTTGGGGCCGGGCAAGATTTTGGCGAGGTGGGAGTTTGAAAGTACACCATCGTTGGATGCCAAGGCGGAAACCTTGAGCAAGTCCTGGGGAACATCAAAGAATTCTGCAAACTGGTGCCAGCACGTGCTTGTCAACTGGTACAAGTTGGCGTCAACCTCCTCCTTGTTGAGCATTTGGGTAAACACCGAATCCCACTTTTCCACCACAGCGGCACAGTCGTGACTGAGATGCAACTCTGGAAGCTCTTCTTTGGCCAAGTTCAAGATCAATACCCGGCCCGAGTCAACGCTGGCCAAATCGTTGGCCATGGAAATCAGACCAACCAACTCATTATCGTCATAAAACAACAAGTTGTTTTCAAACAAGTATACCATGGCCGCATCCCACGCTTTGCCATCAACACTGATCTGCAACCGGTCAAACATCAACAAGCCGCCCACCGTGTGCTGTCGCCGGTGCAACCTCAACCCATCAACCACATGCTTTGACACACTTTGCTTGAGTTGCAAAGCCTCGAGACTGAATCCAGCATTGTCATATACCATTGGCGGCTTGACGTTGAGGACGCAGGACATTTCTTTCTGGTTACCGCGGATCTTCTTGGATTCCGGGATGCAGCTGATTCGGGGGGTGTACATGGCCAGTGGCTGTGGTTGTGGCTGCTGCAGCTTCTGCGGGGTTTGTAATTGGGTATTGAAGTGTGTGGCTGGGGGGAACGTTTCGTGCACTTGTGTTTCTGGAGTACAGGGCAGGGAGTATTTCGACAGTTGAGACCCAAAAGTCACAACTGATTGTCTGGCCTCGGCGTGTGGTGACTGAACGTGATTCTGCTGCTGAAGCTGTTGTTGCTCCTGTTGTTCTTGCTGCTGCTGCTGCTGCTCCTCCGCCAGCTCTTTGCAGAGACTACACCGTGTCTGACTCCCAGTTTCTGTGAGCAACAAGCAGCAGTTTTTATGGCACATATGGCCGCAGTCCAACGTCACTATAGCTTCGCCTGGTAATGTCAACGATAGCATGTCGTGGCAGAACACGCATTTGGAGCCATTAAACCGCTTTGTTTCCAATGGCGACGGCTGGCGAACAAAGTCGAGTGGGCTCAGCAAAGGGCTAGGCGGGGTAGTGAGCGTCAACGTTTCTGGAAACGCTGTGGAGGCGTGCGTGGCTGGTTTTTGAAACACCGATTGTGGGGACTTGATAATCTTGCCCATGATGGAGGTTCTAGGAGTCCGGGGTGGCGGATTCATTGGCATTTAGTTGATGAAACAAAGAAGAAAAAACTGGATATTGTGCTACACCTTTTATATATATATATTTATATGTATTTATTTCCGCACTTTTTTTTCGTATTCCTTCACGGCATGTCTTGAATTAACTCTATTTTATTTTTTTTCTGCGCACCTCCCAAACGGGGAGCAATTTAAGGAAAAAAAGGAAAAAAAGGAAAAAAAGATGCAATTATTAACATGCTACTTTTTTCTTCCTCACCCCAATTTATTCTTGGCCAAGGTGGCTTGATGAAGCCCTCTTTCTTTTTGTGATGGACTCTTTCGGGACTTTCCTCATCCAGTTGAGTTGCCCAACAAAGATGTTTAACGGGGACTGGTTCCTCTAATGAGTTGTGCTTGCCCCCCCCCTTGTTGCCTCTCCTGATGACCTCCCATGCGGAGTAGTGTAGTTCTTCCGGGAGATGTTCAACCCTCCGAGTTGTACATGTAACCCATGCGCGGAGGTATGGATATATCCCACCCACTGTATGTTGAAAATTGCTTCTTTTATTTCTTTTTTTTAAAAAGGAAAATAGAAACATAAAATAACATATATAAAAAAAGAGCAAATAAAAAATAAAAAAAGACCAAGGGCTTCCAGGTCTTCCAGGTCTTCCAGGTCTTCCAAAGCTTCCAGGGCTTCTAAACCAAGTGTCTTGAGACTCTCCTTGTTGTTCTTGAAAAGATATTCAACCACTTGACAAACCTGTCAAAGTCGCCATCCTCAATAGCTTCATTCAAGCCAGGCAAGTTTTGGCCAGTGTACCCCGTGTACCGTCCACTGGCAAACACAATATGCTTAAACCAGCTGCGTTGGTGCAACCCCTTTTCGTACAAAAAGTTGCGCTCAAAGTACTTCAACAGTTTGTTGTGGTACTTGATTTGGAAATGTAACCTGATTCTCTGCCAGAGCGGCAACTGGTCAATCACGTCAAACTTTTGCTGCAACTCGGCACTTTGCAAGTCAAACGAGTGGGTGGTGTTTTTCAAAAACTTTACATCCTCGAGCGTCTTGCCCAACAACTCGCCCAACGTTACATTCCTGTGCTGGCGGTGGATGGTCTGCATCATTCTGCAACGGGCGTGGGGGGTTCTGTCCTGGTAAAAGCCCAGGGTGATTTTCTTGATGTACTTGTTCTGCTCCTGCTGCTCCTGCTCCTGGTCAAAGTCTTCCTCCTTGATCAACTTGTCCAACCACTTTTCGGGAATTCTTCCCACGGTGGCATTGTAGTATTCCAACAACCCAGCGGCATAGTCGTCGAGTTTGAAACTAATCACCTCCTTCTCTCCAAGACCAAGCGTCAACAACGCAAGGTACTTGGCCGCCAAGTTGTGGTACACAAAGCCTTTGTCGGCAAACTCCGAGATCCAGTAGTACGAGTCGTAGTTGGAGTGGTAGTGGTAGATGGGGTCGCCCTTTCCGGGGCCAAAGCCGAAATCAACCGAGGGGATACCCAAGTGTTCCAAGTAGACGGTGAAATCGGACCCCGATCCCAACGTCTTGATATGCTCGCCGCCGTTATGGTGCACATAGTGGTCGTACAACGACCCCACGTCCTTTTCGGGGTACTCCAACTCCTTGGCCACCTCGAGCAACAACTTGTTCAACACTGGCGACGAGCCAAGCCCAAACTTGGTGCCGCTCACCGACACGTCCAAGTTCAAGTATGCAACAACATTGCGCTGGTACTTGTCGGCAAAATACTCGCCCTGCTCAGTCGACCCGAGCAACCCATACTCTTCGCCGTCATAGCTGTGCAACACAATGGTTCTCTTGAACTTGTAGCCCGCCTTTTTCAACTCGCCCAAGGCACGAGCCACTTCCAACAACGTAGCAGAGCCACTGTTGGGGTCTCCCGCGCCGCCCTTGATCCAGGCGTCACGGTGGTTGCCCAAAATGATAACCTCGTCTGTCTTTTCGCCCTTGATCTCGCCGTAAACGTTCCACAACGTGGTGATGTTGTAGATCTGGTTGTTGTACAAGTTCAAGGTAAAGTTGGCGCTGGGCCCGGTGTAGTAGTCAACGCCGTCCAACTCGCCCTTGAACCCCTTGAGCTTCTTCCCGTGCCCATTCAACTTTTTCAAAATGGGCTTGACTTCGCGGTACGAGATTGGCAACACGGGGATCTTGCCAATACTATTGTATGGGTCCTGGCGCTCGGCCCCTGGCTTTGAAGGGTACCCCGGCGTCGTGGGGTCTCCCGGTGCCGAATCGATGCCGCCCAAAAACTGCACCGACCCTCTCTGCACCGAGCTCTCCTGTCTTGCTGGGCCGTGGGGGTACTGCTTGTACCCATTGGCCGGGGTGATGCCCTCGTCGTCGCCGGGGTCGGAGTAGATCAAAACACCGGCAGCGCCATTGTCCTGGGCAAACTTGACCTTTAACCCGCGGAAAATCTTGCCGTACCGGACAACCACAATCTTGTCCTTGATGTCAACATTTTCCTTCTCGAGCAAGGCAAAGTCCTCTCTGGTGCCGTAGTTGGCGTATACGTATTGCGCAGTGACATTGCCGTTGGCGGCGTATCCCAAAAACGTGGGAATGGTGTCGTTCCCCTGCGTGGTGGCGTCCTCCTCCAACACGTCCTCCTTCAATGGCGCCTTGTACACAACCTTGCCCTTGTGGTTGAGCAAGTTCAAGTCGTGTTCATGGGGGTAGCTGACATAGATTTCGTAGGGGTCAATGGTGGTCTCAAACCCGTACTCGGCAAACTTGTCCTCGGTCCACTTGACAAGGCCATAGTTGGTTCCCGCCAAGTGCGGCTCGGCGGTATACTTTTTGGACCAGTTGCCGGCCAAGTTGGTCTCGAGGGCCTGCAACACAATTGCTTTGGGGTCAATGGGTGACGGCTCGTCAAAAAGAGAGAATTGGGGGACGTAGGCGGCAAGGTTGTACACGGCAACAGCGCCAACCAACAAGGCCAATGGCTTGGCCCATGCTCTTTTCTTTCTCTGAGAGAATGTTTCCTGAACCTTCTCGGACATTGCTGGTGTGAGAGATAAGGGGGTTAGGGGGTTTGAGCTTTTTATCGGATGCTTTATTTTTTCTTTGTCCAAGGGGGGAGGGGGGAGGTGGTTAGCATTTATAAACTGTGACTGTGGCAGTGGCAGAAAAAGGGTCGAGAGCCACACGCGTGTTCCACACTTAAAATCACACAGCGGGGCGGGTGGAGAGAGACGTGAAACCGTGGAGCAAGCAATCAAAAGGTGTGGGACACTTTTGGTCTTTGTTGTGGTTCCGTGCGCGGAAATGGTACCCTGTTTTGGCCACAATTTGTCATCCATTCCCCTGGCGATAACAGAGGTTGGGGGGAAGCTGGTTGTACTATAGATATCATCAACTGCCACCCCATCTGAGCAAAAGGTGGGAGGATATACACACCTTGGAATGTTGTTGGTGCAGCTACTGCGCTTCCCCACTTTCTGTCTCTGTTGACCGCTGATTGCTATCGGCCAACATTGCCTATAGTCCCCACAGCCAACATTGCTCTCACTCAACACTTGGTTGCGCGAGCCGTTTCTGAGACAACCACACAAAAAAAGAGAGCTCCAAAAAAAAGGGAGCACCAAAAAAAAGGGAGCTCCAAAAAAAAGGGAGCACCAAAAAAAAAAAAAAAAAAAAATGTGAGATGAGATAGACAAAGCATTTACATCACCATGGCCGGAAGAAACGCAATCAACAAACCCAAGATCAAGATCAAGGCTCAGGCACATGCCAAGGCGTTGTCGCGGAAACGGGCTGCCACCAGACGGACCAAGGCAGCCACTAGATCATCGTCGGGAAGATACGCCACGTCAAACACGGCACCACGCCCCACCGATTCCAGCGCCCTTGCATTATACACTGGAGCACCAGCCGCCACCACGGAAATCATGACCACACACACGTTGTCCAACAAGAGGGCCAAGAAGATTGCCAGGAACCAAAAGTACTATGCTGCATACAAGAAAAAGAACGACGGAGACGCCATTGTGGAGGACGTTGCTAAGGAGACCGAGGTGCAGAGGCAGACCAAGTTGGACCAGGTCAAGAAGGCGTTGTGGGGCGTGATAGAGAGACACAACCAGTTTGGCTATGCCGTCACTCCTGACGCCGACGGCACTACATTAGGTATACAGTCATTTTAGTTTATCTAATTCAATTTAGCTCTGGTTTCAATGGCCGCGGCAACCGTGCTCTTCAAGTGCTTGACCACCTCGCGGGGGTCGTCGGGCTTGAAGACGGAGGTGCCGGCAACAATGACGTTGGCGCCAGCCTCGGCGGCCGGAGCAATGGTGTCGCGGCCCAAGCCGCCGTCAACCTGGATGTTCAAGTGCGGGTACTTGGCTCTCAACGTCTCAACCTTGGGCATCATGTCGGCCATAAACTTTTGGCCCCCAAACCCGGGCTCTACTGTCATCACAAGAACCATATCCAAGTCGTCGGCATAGGGGTAGACTTTTTCAATCGGGGTGCTGGGCTTGATACCCATCGACGCCTTTAATCCGTGCTCCTTGATCTTTTTGATCACGGCACCGGGGTCCTTGGTGGCTTCAAAGTGGAAGGTATAGGAGTCGCCACCGGCTTTGGCAATGTCCTCGATCCACGTTTCCGGCTCGCTCACCATCATGTGGCAGTCAAACACAATGGGCTTGGTGCCGCTGATTCCGCCCTCGCGAGGAAACTGTTTACGCAACGAGCTGATTACAGGTGCGCCGAAAGAAATGTTGGGGACAAAGTGGCCGTCCATGACGTCGAGGTGTAGCCATTCGACATCTCCGGTGTCAACGACTCTTTTGCAGCTGCAGCCCAAGTTGGCAAAGTCGGCAGCAAGAATTGAGGGTGCGATTATGGGCTTGACCATTGTGATGGCGGTGGTTGGTTAAATTTCATTGAACGGTTTCGGGAGACAGAAAGACAGAAATGCTTTTGGGTGTACGAGGGCGTGCGAATAGGTACAAAAAAAAAAAGGGCTAAGCTTCGGTATGAGCGGGAGGTGTGTTGGGGGAGCCGAACCAACAGTATACTATAGAGGGAAAGACTTGGCTTGTTGGTGGAGAGAGCCGTTCCCTGGTGGGAGCCACGCTGGTTTGTGCCTTAGCTCAATGTTTACCTCTTTTATTTTTCAAACTTTTTGTTGAAAAGCTTGGGTAAATTCTATTTATCGTAGCAACTAACAGAGGGTAAGCTTTGTATGTTCCTCCCAGTAAAAGAGAACAGATGTTTATTAGTTTGGCCCTTGGCAGAGCACAGAGAGAACCATTATTGTCCCCCCAAAGGTTGCGTATTCTCCCACTGGTTCAACTGGTTCGACTGGTTAAACTGACTCAACTGGTGTAACTGGTTCAACTGGCCCCAGAACTCTTGTGTTGACACACACCTTTTTTTTTTTGCTTTCTTCAAACGACCCGTGAAACCCACACAGCCCTCAAGCGAGCCCAATTGCCGAACGCACCACCAATCAAACCATGACGGAAGCAAACAACACCGACGGTGCCTCGTTTTCAGAACAGCTCTTGGAGTCGGCAAGAAGAAACAACACCGAGCTTCTTCTCACGATCAAGGTGGAACTCCAGAACGACCACGAGAAGCTAGCACACCTCATAAACAGTACACGAGAAGTCATCAGCAACAACACGGCGTTGCATATCGCCTGCCGCGTGGGCCATTGGGAATTTATAGACATTGTTTTGGACATTGAAGGCGTCGAGATTGACCCGCAAAACAGAGAGGGCGAAACGCCCTTGCATCTTGCCGTCAAGTACGCCAACGAGGAGCCCGAGCATGGCGTATTTGTCGTTGACAACTTGTTGGACGCCGGGAGTGACCCGAGGGTTAAGGACAAGCACAACTTGAGACCTATAGACTATGTGACTGATAATGAGAAGTTGAAGGAGTTGTTGCAGAGCGCCGAGTACGCTATAGACATGGAGGGGGATGGCAACGAGCATTTGGCCGACTTTCAAGAGCAGGGCAATGACGATGGTGCCGACAGTGCGTCTGAGTCGGATTAGGCGAATTGCTAGAAATGTAGAACTAGAAATGTCACACTACATAGGAATTTCAGTGCTATCCAACTATATAGGAATATCAAAGTTGTCCATCGACGTCGAAATCCAGTTTCCAAGAGCCGTCCGGGATGTCTCTTTTAGCGCCTCTCGCTCACGATTGGACCTCTTGAACTCTTTATAGCTTTGATAGTCCACTTTGTGCCCAAGCTGTTTCAACTTTTTGATAAAACTCTGGTTGCATATTATGCTCTCACCGCCGGGCTTGGGTGGCTTGTTCTTTACATATGAGCCGTTCCTAACGCCATTGTTCAACACCTGAGTGATGCTTGTGGGAACAATGTGAAGCAACGACAATGGCGACGGCAACAGTGACAGCGACAGTGACGGCGACAGTGACAGCTCGGTTACTTTCGTCTCTCGTGGCTTGTGGAACGGATACTCGTCTGTATCGTACCGCACCAACTGCAAGTACCGAGCACCGGCAACTTTGAACCTTTCCACAAAGCAGCGGCCAAAGTCTGTTTCGCCAATGTCCTTGACCACCAAGTAGTCAAGAAACACCGGTTTGAATACATGCGCCGTGACCGCGTTGCATATCCCCGCCACCTGCTTCCAGCATAGCTTGTCAGAACACGATTTCGATAACGTCAACGGACTATCGGGTCTCCCCGGCTTTGTCCGCACAACACCAAGCACGCCAAAGTTGTTTCTCCCTCTATTCAATTTTTGCTTCTTGGTTGGGGGAGCACCATTTTGGTCATCTTTCTTCATCTCCTTCTTGTTTTCATTCTCCTTCCATGGCTCGCCATCTGCCATCGAAGAAGCAACATACTCCATAGACGCATCGCCACACGGCGGCTCGGTAACAAACAATGCCAATTTGATCGTCTCCTTGACCCGGTACAGTGCACCATCCTTCTCCACAAATTCCGAGTTTGCATTGGCGCACTCGTGGAGCAAAAACAAGTTGAACAACCGTAGCGCTAGTATCTCGGCATGCATATCATGCACAACAAGTCCCTTCAGAGGGTACTGGCGCACCTTATCCGGCAAAGCCTTGACGCCTGTTGCAATCGTGACTGGCCGTATCTCGCCATTGCTGAACACGGCAACTACACTCGCCATCACGGTCCACTCGCGCACGCCATTTGACCTAATTGTAGGTTTTCCATTTTTTATACTGTTGAATGTATTCACTACTTCTGCAGCTATCCTATTACCCAAGCCATGGTCCATCTGTTGCTGTTGCTGCTGTTGCTGTTGTTGCTGCTGGTGTTGTTGTTCCTTCTGCTGCTGCTTTTCGATGGTGCCCTTTTTTTTTCGTGCATCACTTGCGGTTTCTCCTCACCAAGGCTCCAATGACACCAACGCCAATAGCCAAGGCGCCGCCGATAATTCCAATACCAATAAGCCCGTCTCTGGTGATTGTGTCGTCTATGCTGCTTAACAATTGCCTGGCTTGTGCGTTGTCGGGCTCGCTGGCCAACAAGGTCTCCACATACCTCTTGGCATTGGCGTAGTCGCCAATCTTGAAGCTGCCCAACGAGAGGTAGTACAACACTTCTCTCCGCATCTCCTTGTTGGTGCGGTACAAGCTTGTGAGTATGTCCACGCCCTCGCTCTGTTGCTTGTGACTGGTGCTCTTGATTAGTCCCCACGCATAGTTGAATCTCGTTTGTGGGGATGGCGCCGGCTCTTCAGAAACCAACTGGTCGTGCAAGATACGTAGCTGCGCATTGCTCAAGGGCTGCTTGAGCTCTTCCAACGCTGGGTAGATTGTGGTGGACTTTTCAAACATGGTGGCAATGTGAATGGTTAGTGTCGCCACGTTTTTTTTTTTTTTTTGGTTCTCTCCTTTTCTTTGTGGTTTAGATACTGATTGTGCTGCGATTACTGATCTACCAGTGACTGATAAGCACAAACATCTTCAGCAAAAGCCAATACAGGTAAACTCTCTATTTTGTTACTCAAAAGATTGGTTATAGAAGTAGACGTTTGGTGCATCTTTGGCCCAGTAGTGTCTCTGGCACTCAACTTCAGCAACCCTGCCAAAGTCGCTATAGCCACATGCTACGACAGCCAACGACTTGTGGCTGGGGATCTGCGCCAGCAGCTGGGCGATAATTGCAGCCACATCCATCGGTGCATCGTCGAACATGTGCAATTCCAACTTGCCCGACTTGACAAACGGATGCAAGTGCGCCAACGCCTCGGTGTACCACGCCCGGCTCGAACTTTTGCTAAAGCGCCAATGGATGCTGATCAAAGGGCTAGCGGGTCTCCCATTGAAATCCTTTTCAATCTCGCGCTTGTCAATCATTTGCAACAACTCCAAACACACGGGAAACACAAACGACGCCCCGGTTTCCTGGGCCAAGAAGGTGACGGCATCAAACGTGATCAAGCTTCCATGTTTTGGCGAGTACGGGCCGCGAATGCCAACCCTTAACTTGACCACGTTGGGGTCAGTTATTTTCATATACTCGGGCTGGCAATTCACGCTGGTGTCTGAGTTTTCTGTGCCGGTGCTGGTGCTGGTCTCTTTTTTGGCCAATTGCTCGTTTCTCATCTCCACAATCTTTTCGTAGAGCTTTTTGGTGAAACCATTTCTCTTTTTGATAATCACGGTGGCCTTGCCCGAGTCCGGCAAGGTGGTGATTGCAAACGGATGGTACTGAAACATATTCACTTTGCTCACGCATAGGTACAAGTGAGACCCTCCTTTCCAGGTGCCGTATTTCGGGAGAAAGTTGTTGTACCACGCGTGCGGGTCCATTTTTGACACCTTCATATTGATGGTGACCCTTATTGTGTCCTCGTCAAGCAACTCAAACTGGGACCAGTTCTTGGTGGGGGACTTTACGCGATGTACGATGCCGTAAATTCTCTCGAGCACCCGATCAAAAACAAGGAGGTGCACGGCCAACACCACCATGGCCTTTGCCCCGTCATTGTGGAAAAACGCCACCAACATCATAATAAAGGAATGGACACGGTGCTTGACGGCAAAAAAGTCGTATGCGTAGCGACGGACGGCCTTGATGTTGGCAAAGGCCAAAAAGAAGAAGCAGGCGTACCCAATGACGCCGTAGGTCCACTTGGGGTACCGCATGTGGATGCCGTGCTCCGGGTGGGTCCAGTAGTAGATGGCTATGGCCACGTGAACGGTGATCATGGCAAACACGAGAAAGCAGAACCAAATGTGCAAAAACAATGCCCGGTCTGGCGACAACCCCGTCACGGCAAACACAAAGTCGTTTTTGGTCACCAACAACAATGCCGCCGGCAAGCTGCCCAACGACACCCGCGCCATTCTCTTTGCAATGACAAACAACCGCGGGTGGTATGTGATGTCTTTGGTGTTGTGGTACGAAAGCTTGGCATTCACCACGACAAAGAATAGAAACAAAAAGAGTACCCCGGGCTTGAAGTAGCACGTTTTTTTGGTAAAGGGGATCCTGACCGACCAGCAAGCAGTGAGGGTGGCCCACGCGGTGAGGATAACAAAAACCGGCCGGAACCGGACCCGGGTCACCTCTCTCTTGTGCCTGAGGTACCTCGGGATCCAGTAAAAGATTATACCATGAGCAATAAACACAACAATGCTAAACGCGAAACTGAGCCACAGGTAGCGCATGTTTTGCTGCTTTTCAATATGCCGCTGGTCGCTGACGGGAATGGCAGACATGGTGGGGTTGTGGAGGACTGGGTAGTGGTTGAGTATCGTGATGGGTCATATATATGTAAATATATATGAACTGAAAAGTAGACAATTTCAGGGCTGTGTCCATTGTGCCAAGATTAATACACGAGGGCATCAGCAGCTATAGCCACACGATGAAATTGTTTACACTGATTATAGAGGGGTATAGCTGATGATCTCTGCTGAGGGTGGGAGGTGGCTAAAATGGTAAACTAGCATTTCTGCTCTTTTGGTTCAAGGCTGCAAAGCATCGGTTCGTGAGGATAAGCCAAACCTTGGTTGGTTGGTTGGTGGGTGGGGGAAAAACACTGGATATTACGTAAGCGGGATACACCAGGTGAATGAATCAGTCCATGACAATTGCCTCGGCAAACATAATAATGAATCAGCCGTGACAAATGGTGTTTCACAGGGCGCCTTCCATTTGAAGAAGCAAAAACGACAAATTTGGTTGGCAAAAAAGAAGAAGAAGAAAGAAAAAACTGTGCAGCAACAATAAACAATACGACTCAAACCTTGGCTCTTTACAACCACAAACAATTATCTGATCGATCTGATGCAAACATATGCCGAGAGGGGAAGCTGCTACATCTTGCAAAGCGATGGTGGTGGGAGATCTGGTCCCTTGTGTGTGTGTGTGCCCCGTGCTGCCTTTCACCTTGTCTCCGAACAGCACTCACCCGCAAACAGGTTGTGTTGTCGTGTCGCCTATTTCCCTAAGATGCTGGAAAGCTGCGTTGTTAATTCTTAGAATGCTGGAAAGCTGCATTGTTAATTCCTACGATATGTCCGTACCAGTTTTTTTCCTTTTTTTTTTCTTGGTATTTGTAGTGCCGCCAATTTTGTGGTGAGCAAGTCGGCAAGCTTAACCCGAAAACCAGCTATGATTGGTGGAAACATCGATCTGGTGGTGAGACGCGATGAAAACATCGGCAGTTGGGGTATTAACGGAGCGTGCTTTTATGGTGGTGGTGTTTGTTTTTTCTTGGTGCCGTTTTTTTTTCTTGTCGAGTTGGGTGTGCTGCATTGGTTCGGGAATGGGGAGGTGGACGTTGTTTGAATCTGCAACTCTGTGGTGTGCTTGTACTGTTGTGCCAGTGTAGGATGTAGCTGATAAACCATGCCACTCCGCCCAAGAAGGTGAGCAGTAGAGTAGAAAGATGTAGTAGAAAGAAGGTGCAAACACAAACATAAACATAAACAACACGGGGTCGGGTTTGGTTCTTGAGTCGTTTACCGCCCTGCGCCTTGTGCAATGCAACATCAAACTGATTCCTAAAATTCCATTGTTGTATATCCGAATCATAAAGGATATTATTTTTTTGCAGCATTCGCTGTGCGTGATTGGCCACACACGGAGAGCTTGCTCCTAGATCGGGGTTCACCCTAGTTTTCGGGCCCTCAATTCATCAAGACCCATGTGTTGCTTATAATAACCAGGGTTGTTTCCCTACTGGTGAGATGTATCCCAACCAACTCTTTCCACTCTTTTCAACATTGCAACAACCAGAAAAATGAAGCTTTCAGTTGTTATTCCGCTCGCTTTAGCGTCGCTGGTGTCGGCCGCGGTCGCGGCCAATTCGCCACGTTTAGCCGTTTCCAAGCGTGCCGACGACCTCAATGTCTTTGCTAGCGCACTCCACGACGGATTGCCAAGCTGCGCGCAGCCATGTGTGCTCCTCAGCGACGGCTCTCCATACTGTGAAAAGGATGACCCCAAATGTTATTGTCTTGTGAGCCAGTACGCTGACCCCGTGGGCAACTGTATCGCCGACAATTGTCACGGAACCGATGTGGATGCCGCCACCTC
>JAKTZW010000352.1:0-47983 GCA_030579015.1 Zhuliangozyma blackwelliae | reverse complement strand
GGGAGAAGAAGAAGAAGCACCGTTTGATAATCTTGGACTTGCATCTCCCTGTTTCTCTACTGCCCGGCCTCTTACTAGTATGGCTTGAACACGTTCTTGATTCACCCAAGCCACATGTACACAAAACACAAGTCATTGCTCATCTCTCTAATGCACTGCTGATGACTTGTAAGACTCCCAGGAGGCTATATGTATGTATGTATGTGTGTCTGTATGTGTGTGTGCACATGTGTCTGTATGTGTGTATGCGTGTCTGTATGTGTGTGTGTAATGAGTGTTGTGAGTGCTGGTGGCATATCACGTGACACACATACCTACTCCTCGCCTTTTTTCCTTTTTCCACTCCAAAAAAATCTTGATGATTCACAACCCAAGCAGTCGCCAGCATGTCTACAAAAGAAGACCGCAACTCCCGGTCTCCCCTGAGCAACTCGCCCATATTACTCTTGGCGGACGAGCCCACCGACAACGTGCAGTTTGATGCCAGCGACATAACCATAGGATGCAAGGTGTATGCTTCCAAAGACGGCGAGTACCGTGTTGCCGAAGTGTTGCAGGAGCACACGAAAAAGGGCAGAAAGGTCTACTACGTGCACTACCTGGAGTTCAACAAGCGTTTGGACGAGTGGATCGAGGTGGATAGGATCGATTTCCACCGGCCGTTGATTATACCCGAGGTCAAGCTCGACGAGAAGAAGGACGGCAAGCAAAAGAAAAAGAGCAAGCTACTGAAGGCGAGCAAAACGACCCTGTCCAAGCCCACGGGCACGCCCCAGTTGGAGTCCGGTGCCGCCACGCCGATGGAGGAGGACGAGATGGATTTGGACAATTTGAACGTGCAGGGGTTGAAGCGGCCCGGCGAGGAGGTTAGCCGAGAGGACGAGATCAAAAAGTTGCGCACGAGTGGGTCAATGACGCAGAACCATTCCGAGGTGGCAAGGGTGCGGAACTTGTCGGCAATAATATTGGGGGAGCACATCATCGAGCCGTGGTACTTTTCGTCGTACCCCATAGAGTTGACCGAGGAGGACCAGATCTACATCTGCGACTTTACCTTGAGCTACTTTGGGTCAAGGAAGCAATTTGAACGGTTCAGGAAAAAGTGCTCCATGAAACACCCCCCTGGAAACGAAATCTACCGCGACAGCAAGGTCAGCTTTTGGGAGATTGACGGGCGCAAGCAGCGGACGTGGTGCAGAAACTTGTGCTTGTTGTCCAAGCTTTTTCTAGACCACAAGACGTTGTACTACGACGTGGACCCGTTTTTGTTTTACATAATGACGATCAAATCCGACCAGGGCCACCATGTGGTGGGGTACTTTTCCAAGGAGAAGGAGAGCGCCGATGGGTACAATGTTGCTTGTATCTTGACGCTACCGTGCTACCAGAAGCGGGGGTACGGCAAGATTTTGATCCAGTTCTCGTACATGTTGTCCAGCGTTGAGCACAAGGTGGGGTCGCCGGAGAAACCGTTGTCGGACCTCGGCTTGTTGTCGTACCGGGCATACTGGACCGACACGTTGGTCAAGTTGCTCGTTGAAAGAAACAGCCCGAGCTTGTTTCGCAAAAACAATCCTCTGGCCGCCGACGAGGAGCCCGACCTGACGCCGCCAAGGAGCACCCCCAACGAGATCACCATTGAGGACATATCCTCCATCACTTGCATGACCACAACCGACATTCTCCACACCCTCACGGCGCTTCAGATGCTCCGATACTACAAGGGGCAGCACATAATCGTGATTACGGACCAGATCATGGCCATGTACGAGAAGCTTACCAAAAAGATCAAGGAGAAGAAGAAGCACGAGTTGGACCCCAAGCTATTGAGCTGGACGCCTCCGCTGTTTACGGCCAACCAGTTGAGGTTTGGCTGGTGATGAGCGCGAAAAATCAAACGTGTGCCATTTGCATTTGGCTCCAAAGCTTTTTTTTTGCTATACTTTCAATATATAGCACTAGCGTCACCCCAGACTTTTATACTTTTGTCGCCGCCGCACGTAATGAGCCGCAACCCAGACATGTCGAAAGTAGAGGCATACACCGTGCTTTCTCTAGCCCCACGCACCGGCGGGGAGACCCCCTGTTGCAACAAGTCGCCGCTGACCCAGTCGTAGAACTCAACTCTTCCGTCATCGTACCCGGAAAACAACGTGCCCGTGACGGGGTTGATTGATAGCGTGTTGATTATCCCGCCGCCACCACTGCCACCACTGCCACCGCTGCCAAACTCATTCAACAAGTCGCCACGGGGTAGGAGCCACTGCTTGATGGACCCGCCAGCATCGCCGCTAGCAAAGGTCCATTCGTTTGGGTGGACCGCCATGGCCCTGATACCCCTTGAATGGTGCGTCAACACCTCGCTGCTTTGTTTCCTGAGATCCCACAACCGAATCGCGCCGTCCACCGAGGTCGTGATCACTTGCGGGTCGTTGCTGTCGCAGCCAATGTGCGTAATGTCATCGCTGTGGCCAACTAGGGCCATGGCTTGCTTCCTGGACCGGATGTCCCACACCCTAACCACCGCGTCCCTCCCGCCACTAAACAACAAGTCCAACTCGGGGTGCAACGCTAGCGCGTAGATGCCCCCGAGGTGGCCGTAGTAGTTTCTTATTTGGCACCCACCCGGCGCATTGCTGCGCTCCAAGTCCCAGCATCGAAGGGTCTTGTCTTCGGAGCCCAGAAAGAGGTACGGGCTTCGTCGCGAGACCACGAGCGACCGCACCCCCATGACGTGCCCCGTCAACGTTGCCTGGAGCGATGAGCTGCTCAAGGACCATATCTTGATGGTGGAGTCGGCCGAGCCGGTGGCGAACCATTGGTTGGTGACGCTGTCGAGTGCCACCGCTCGGATCCACCCCTGGTGAGCACCTGCCAACGTACGTAGTAGTTGCCATTGCGAAGCGGGCCGACTGGCGGGCGATGCCTCCAGCACGGACGCATCCTCACTCTCCTGCACGGCCAGGGTCTTGACCACGTCTCTGAAAAGGTAATTCACCTTTGTATTGTTGTACATTGCTTCGGAGAGTGTATCTTCCGGGGGAAGAATGTCCTCGCTATGCGGTGTCATTGGTTGGGGTTAGGAGAGGGAGTCTATACGTTTTGTTTGTTTTGGTGGAGTGTATATGTATTTTTTTTTTTCCTGTTCGTTTCCTTTTCGTTTCCTCTTTCTTTCTTCTCTGCTCCGTCATGGATTTGACCAAAAGACTTTACCATCTCATTGTGGGATCAAGCAAGTTGTACAAGATTATACAGGTCATACAGGATGAGGGCCAGCCGAGTATAGTTACCCACGAAAGCAGCGACACCTTGGAGATTGGGCTCACCAAACGGGCCTACATAAACGTCTTTTTCGAGTGCCACACGCGCTGGCAAGATGTGCCAGACTGGGAGGAACGCGTCAACACAGGCAGCCGGGCGGAGTTGGAGGATCTTTATTTGATGACGTTTGGGTACTTGATCACCACCAACGAGAACCACACAATGGTTAGAATGCACCAGGCGTTGGTGGACCGGCTAGACTTGTGGGACACCGACTGCGACATTGTGTCGACGTTTTTGTGCTCGAGGCTCAAGAGAATCAACAAAAGCTCATCGCTATGGCACATGTTGAAGGTACACACAATGCGGGCCGGCTTTGGCTCTGCGACAGCAGCCGCCAACGCGGTACGGGACAAGTTGTTATGCCGCGCGTTCAAAAGCTGCGACTTGCATTTTGCCAACTACTATGCCAACAACTATATACGGTGGGTAATTCAGGTGGAGCGAATACTTGGGGTTGACAGCGTGGGCGACAGGATAGTCCTCGCCTGCCACACGTGCCTACTGGACTCGTCGCTCTGGAACACGCTTGGCCACTACATCAAGGGGCCCAGCCGCTACGGGGTGGAGCACACTATAGCCGAGTACGGCATTATTGCAGAGAGGTACCGCCTACCTGGCCTCGCCAAAAGCCCCAAACCAAGTGTCGCATCGAAAGACGAGATTGCGCTTGAGCAGCTACGCTGGTTGTCAACTGTTGGTTGCACATATGTGGCGCCCTATTCTGCAATGATCGACTCGTTGTCTTCAACACAAGCACTCAGTGAAGCCGCGCAGCTTGTAAAAGGCACAGGTCTTTCTGAGAAGGTGGAGCGCGTATTGAGCGACAAATTGGTAGCATATGGGGACAACTGAAAGGGACAGATATTATACAGCCCTGGCTTGACATCCGTGGCCCCGGGGTACTTCTACTTGCCAGGAGCTCATTGGTCCATTGCATAGCAGGCTGGCGTTTGGACCAAGGCTCGAAGCATTGGTCAAATAGTTTACTTTGATTCTCCAGCTTTATCAAAGTCTATCTCCCCCTCCCCTCCCCAATCATACTCTCCCCACTGTACCATACCTATTTTCTCTGGTTGCCCATGGAGTTACAATAGCAGAGAGGTGTTTTTCAAAGAAAGGTCTTTCACAGCAATTTTGGTTATGGTGACTGGGACAGCGATTGCAGAGCCATGGTCTTTAAACTCTTGAGTGACATTCACCACGATGATGGACATTGCAGACTCATCAAAGAGAGTGCGTGTACCCAGGTACAAATACAACTCCTTTAAAAGGCACTGCTATATAATATCATCCTCTCAGGCGAGACCACAACGACTTCCTTGTCTGTTTCGATTTCAGGTTCATCTATCCCGGCACAGTGTGCAAAAAGAGGCGTCCCAGTTGCAAAGTGCGGGGTCAATATATGACCGGATGGCTGTTTGGATGGACCGGATGTAAAGTAGATCTCTAGATTCACGCCGATGTAGTTTTCGACGAAATACCTGTGGGATCCCTCAAGTGAGTCCACAACCTGCTTCATTGGTGCAGAAATTGCATTCAAGTAATGTTGACCAATAATCTGCCACATCCACAAACATCCAGATAAGCCCTTACAGGGACACACATTTTTGGTCAGTCGTCTGGCATTGCACAGTTTGCACTCCACAAGTACAATCTCCACTTCCATGTCTTGATTGTATATTGTGCTTGGCTGCCACAGTAATCAAATGTATTGTCCGTGACATTTCTGTTTGCGACACTCAGCATTACACAAAAAGATTTTATCTTTTTTGGTAGCGCCAAAAATGTTTTGATGTTTTATACAAAAATATTAAAAATTATATTAAAAGTTAATATTTATATTAGAAATTAAGCTTTTCATGAATTTAAAAAAGAAGAACTACCATTTACATTGTAGTATTTTGCTGCATCCACACACACATACTATGCCATATTTGGACCCGTAAGGGATTTCCTATATCCGAGTGGGCGCTATAGATCCGGCTGTCTCCCGAATTTCATGTCCAAGGGCCGCTAAGGTCTGCCGCAATATCCCATCCCGTTTCATCTTCAGCAGGTGCATGCCCTATCTACAAATACTCGCCAGTAACGTCCCCACAGCTATATCTGCAAACCGATAAGGTAAGGGGCCCAAGGTCAAAAAATAAAAAGAGAAATAAAAGGGTGTGTTTTATGGTTCATTAAGCGCGACTTTTTTTTTTTGAAAAATCTCCAACCACAATACGATACACAAACCACCACGATCCATGAGTGGAGACAAGCACATCCAGTACATTTCTCAGAAAAGCAAGCTTGAACAAAGTCCCTTGAACGAGAATGGCATCAAGGACACGTCACGGATCTACACTACCATTGAGAATTTTGAACTGAGGCTGGAGTCACTGCTGCAGCCCACGAGCCCCACGAGCCCCAAAAGTCCAAGATCGAGCGTGTCGGCTTTGTCCTTGGCCACGTCCACCACAGACGTGACATTTTCAGATATGGTGAATGATACAGCAAAGGCCACCAAGGTGCCGTTTGAAATGCTGCCTACAGTTGAAGTTAGCAGAGGGGCGGATACACCAAGTCGTTGTGACTTGAAGACGCATCGTTTGCTCCGTGATAAGCACATCAATTTGGCCAATGTTCTTGACTGCCTAGAAGACATGGCGTTGCAGGAGCACATGCACTTGGTTCAGTATTTGGACGGGATTGTCAAAGAGATTGGAGAGTCGGTGCCTTATAATACAGCGGTGATAGCACCCTTAAGAGTTAAGATGAGGGAAGGCGGCGCGCGGGCGTGTCCGACCAGGCGAAGCTGATAGGGGCGGGGGAGGCACCTAAAGGGGGAGCACTAAAAGGGGAGCACCAAAAGGGGGAGGCAACTAGAGGAGCGTTTATAGAAAATGTAGCAGACGGTGTTAATTTATGCATGTAATCTATTTACGTCTTGAGTGACCCCAGCGATGCTTTGCTCTTTGTAGTCGAAACCAGACCGCCCTGGGTATTCTCTCTTGGCTCCAACGCAAGCGACAACTGGTACTGCTCGTCGATGGAGGGGCACTTTTCAAACCATGTGTCGAGGTACTTTTGGATTTCAGGCACGTCTTGGAAATTGTACCCCGTGGTTTTGAACCTATCAATCCCAGTAACGATTTCCGACGTTTTGGACCTCTTGGCAAAGTTGAGCATCCGGGTGCGATTTAGCAAGTAGTCCGGGTTCCCGTGGAAAACAAACGTCAAGTCGGACAAGTACACCCCAAAAAACGGCACGCACGGCTCCGAGCCAATGAACTTGAGGACATCACGGTACTCGTTAAAGTTGCGCGACGAGTTCATCAACTTGTTCATGTTCTTCAATTGGGACAAGGAGTCGGCGCTGACAAAGCTCCACGTCTTTTTCAACCTGTGGATGGGGGACGAGTACAAGGCGGAAATGATGGCCGTCATGGACGAGAAGTTGTTGTACTGCCGGCACTTTTCGGCAACCTGTATGAAGTAGCGTATAACCTGCACCCGCTTCTTGGGCTCCGGCTTTCGGAGGATCATGTAGGCTACAAAGTTGGTCAATTGGTTGGAAGCCTTGATGAACGTGGTGATGCTCTCGACGCTTTCGCTCAACCCCGACTTCTTGCCCCACACCTTGGCCAAACAAGCAAACTTGGTGATCTTGCAGTAGAGCTTAAACTCGCACAAGGTCAACTGGCGAGCGAGCTCCACGTGCTCAATGTCTAGCAACTTGGTCTTTTTCAGCAACGACGAGCCCTTGGTCAACGGCGCCGGCGGCTTTGCTTCTGGCAACACGGGCACCCTCTCGGCACGCACCTGCTCCCCGTTCAACAACTTCCTCAAGTCGCTGGCTAGCATCTTGCCGATGGAGTACGCTTGGACGCTCGGGCCCTCGGCAAAGGCCAACCACCGGCGCAAAATGGACTCGTTGTAGTACGAGTTTGACCAGTTCTTCTCCACCAAAAGCTTCATGATGTTCATGACCCGCAACCGGATGGGGTTCTGCTTCTTGGAGATCCACGTGTTGTACTCCTCGTAGCTCAACCCCTCGGGTGCCTCCTGGTTGAACCGGGCCACCAATAGCGCAATGAGTTCTCCCAACGGCATCATCGACGCAAACATGAGCAAGAACGCGGCGTTGAAAGTGCTTTCAAACATGTCGTGGTGCGTCAAATGCGCCACCAATGCCTCCTTTGTCCCTCCCTTGACGTTCCCCTTCATATCCAAGAGCAAGTCATACTCCTCGTCGCCCTCCAAGTACCACGGAACGTCGTTTGACTTTTTGTGCCCGCCGCTGTAGTACGAGTGGTCCTCCGATTTGTCTGCCGAAACCGTGTTGTTCCGCTCCATAACCAATAGCTGGACATCAAAGTCGTCGTGCATCACCCGGGTGGCGTAGTTGAGTATCGTCTCGCGCTCTTCGATCAACTGCTGCGTGATGGACAAGACAGCTTCGCACGCCTTGGCTCCTTCGTTCAAGTAGGTCGAGAGCAACGTGTCCGGGTTGATAGAGATGGACTTGCCCTTGCGCAGGTTGAGCTGCTCCAACAAGATGTTGGACAACAACAACGCGGCTTTTTCTGTTGGTATTTTCATAATCTCGCGGTTGTAAAACAAGGGGTCCTCGTCTTTCAAGCCCTTGAACACCTCGGGGTCCTCCAAAGTTAACGATTGGGTGGCCATGATGATTTTGAGAATCAAGTCGTGGAGGTTCTGTTTCAACTG
Source organism: Zhuliangozyma blackwelliae (assembly GCA_030579015.1). NCBI lineage: Eukaryota > Fungi > Ascomycota > Pichiomycetes > Serinales > Debaryomycetaceae > Zhuliangozyma > Zhuliangozyma blackwelliae. The sequence continues at coordinate 39,946 of JAKTZW010000352.1, read as the reverse complement.
GAAAAACTCCAACACGACGGGGTAGTCGAAAGCCAAGTTGGACGGCGCCTGCTTTAGCTCCTTTTCTTGTACCTCCTTCTCTTGTGCCTCCTTTTCCTTCGCCTCCTTCTCTTGTACCTCCTTCTCTTGTGCCTCCTTTTCCTTCGCCTCCTTCTCTTGTGCCTCCTTCTCTTGTGCCTCCTTTTCCTGCGTCTCCTTCTCTTGTGCCTCCTTCTCCGGCGTCTCCTTCTCCTGAGGTTGCGACGACGACAAAACCTCTCTCAAGCCCGCCAGGTCGGCTTCCTCGCGCGACGAGTATCTCTTGATGAGGCAAAACACTGTAAAGTCAAAGGACTCAACAAGGTCTATCATGGAGCTAGCATAATAAAGGTACTTGTAGACCAACCGCAAGATCTGCGTGTTTCGCTCGTTTTTTAGCGCCGCGTTGTAATAGTAGGTGTCCTGCACGCCGGGCTCCAAAAACTCCAACGTCTCTTGGCTCAACTTTACCATCTCGTTCAGAAACTTGTACAACGAATCGTACGCCAGATGGTCAATGACAATCTTGGTGTGGTACCGGTTTTTCAAGTCGTCGCCGCTAACGTTCAACACGGGGTTATTTGTGGAGAAAAACGGGTTGCACCAGTTTCCGCCGTTGAACTCATCGGTCAAGAACCGGGGGTAAGCCTGGGGCAAGACGTCGGTACGGTCCTCGCCTTCGTCTTCAGAGGCGTCTGACGAATCGTAGTCCGACCTTCTCGTTACCTTGCCCTTGCTCAACTTGGAAAATATCTTTACAAACGAGTTCATATTCACCCGCAAGTTTTCAATCTCGTATTCTAGTTGCGCCATATAGTTGACGCCGTCCTCGGCGTCATTCTGCGCGAGCTGCTGCAACCTTTTGTTCAAGCTGAGCACCGTCCGACTCTCGTCGGAGCCCTGCCGTATGGTGGACAACGACGAGGCCGGGGACGGCTTGGCGGAGCTCGTTGACTTGTTCAACTTGGTAATGTCAAACGTGAACAACTGGCCCTCTGACGTGTCGTGCGAGTGGTGTAGCACGCTAAGGTGTAGAATCCCATTGATGTACGTCTGGGAAAACGACGTGCATATCCTCTTTAGCTTCCGCTTCAACGAGCCCTCGTACGGCGTGTCGAGATAGTCCTCTTGGTTCAAGCGAGAGGTGGCACACGCAATAATGACAAGCTTATTGAGCCTGGTAAAGTGAGTGCTAAACAACTGCCTGTTGTGGTCCCTCAATGACTTCAACGTCAAGTCCAATATGTAGTTGAACTGCTCCTTGAATTTGGGCCAGCTCGTCACGTCGGACGAGTTCTTGTAGAACAATTTGTCCATGGCAAAGAACGGCTTCTTGAAATGGTGGTACGACGACACGCTGCTCTGGGTAGCCATCGACGAGTGCGAGTCCCGCTTCAAAGAGTCAAACGAGTTGGTCGAGTGTCCTCCAGCAGGGTTCAAGATGTTTTCCGCCCCTCCCGCACCCGCACCCGCACCCGCACCCGCCCCCAGTGCACCTGCACCTATCCCCGACGCCGACGCTGACGCCGACCCGCCTTCAGGCTCCGAGCTATGAACCTGCACCACAGACGTGTCCCTCATTGTGGCAATGTCAGCGTAAACCAAGTTGGGCGACACTTCCTTGTCGTCAAAGTACACCAAAGGCGCCGACTCGCAGTAGATTTCCAACTGCTGGCAGTAAAATACAAAGTCGCCCTTGGTAGTGATCCGGGGCAACCACGTCACACAGCCATTGAACTTGGCCCTGTACTCCTCCACTAGCCTTTCTGCTTCGTCCAAGTCCACCGGGTGGATGTCGGTATCGTTTTCCATCCCCGTCAACGTGTGCGATATCGACGGCTGCTGCGAAGGTGGATGGAGGTCCGGCCGTGGCGCAAACGGCAGCGACGGGGGCTGCGAGTCGGGCGACTCCTGGTCCAGGTGTAGGTGCATTTGCAGCTGCAGGGTGTGCCGCGAATCCGACCGTGCGCTCGTCTCGGAACTGGCAAAACTCACCACCGAGTTCTTTCTGGTCGAGTTGGCCGGGCTGTTCTTTTCGGGCTCGTGCAAGCTCTTTTGGAGCAAGTTGGCAAAGGATGGAATCAAAACGTTGGCGGCTGTGTTGGCCGCGGTGATGGAGGCCAACTCCTTGTTGCTCTTTAACTTGTTCAACACGGGCTGTACGTAGTTGACCGAGCGCACGTAGTTGTGGGGGAACCAGCCTCGCTGCAACTCGCCACTGGCCCCAATGACAACTCCGTCCCACCAGCCGGTGCCCGACTTGGACAATACGTACACCGTGTCGCCCAAGTTCAAGGGTAGGTGCGAAGGCTGGGTTCCAGGAAAGTCGTACAAGGCAATCACCGTGTCCAAGTGCTTTAATGGTTCGTTGTAGGCCGACTCGTGGTCCTGGGGGCTCACCATGTCGGGAGCAATCTCGTCACTGTAGCCCAAAGACATTGTGTTTGTGAGTGGGAAGGGGAGGGAGGGGAAAGGTCTGGGGATGAGAAGTGCGTAAGAATGGTGACTGGCTAATGGTTACTTGCAATTTGTAGTGGCTTGCCGACTCGATGTTATGTGTAGCCAGCTATCGGGCGTCGCTTCCCAAGTGCAGTGTCGTTTTTTTTGTGTGTAGCACCAGTTATATGACAAGATCAATACTTGGTCTCTGTTTTGGGGTTAGGTTGGCAGCTGGTGGTTGGTTGGCTGGTGGTTGGTTGGTGGTTGGTTGGTGGTTGGTTGGTTTAGGAGGAGGAGGAGGAGGAAAAGGCTGCCAGTGTTTCTCTGCTCGCACAAAGTGGGCGTGCGCCAAACAATGCGGATTCGAAAAAGTAACCCCAAAAATAAAAACCAGAAAACATAGACAGTTTCCAAGACCTCTTCCCCACCCACCCCACTCTCCGTACCCTCCATTTTCAATCGCAGGAGCAGCAGTTACAACAATGTCCCTTTTCTTCAAGGCCCCGCTCGATATCGAAATCAGGCTAGACAACGAAGATGGCAGAAAACACGTGGATGTGAAATTGCCGCAGGGAAGGACGGATAGGTTACCCATTTACAGCGACGGAGAGTCAGTCAAGGGCGTTGTGACTCTACGCACCAAGGAGGGCCGCCGGGTCGAGCACTTGGGCGTCAAGGTCCAATTGTTGGGGTCGATTGAAACCAACCTCGATGGCGTTGTGTCGTCCGACTTTTTGTCGTTGGCCACCGAATTGGCTGCCCCCGCCCAGCTAACGCACCCGGAATCGTATCCCTTTGAGTTTAAGAATGTGGAGAAGCAGTACGAAAGCTACCGAGGCAAGAACGCCCGGTTGAGGTACTACTTGAAGGTCACTGTTTTGCGAAAGTCGGCGTCCGAAATTACAAGAGAGAAGGAGTTGTGGGTTTACCACTACATCTCCGCGCCACCGCCAGCAGCAGTTGCACCGGCAACCACGCCTGCCGTCACACCTGCATCTGCATCTGCATCTACAGGTACGGGTACAGCTGCTTCCACACCTGCATCTGTCGGTGCAAAGACAAAGTCAGCCACCCAGACGTCGGTGCTAGCGCCTACGGGCACCAAGGCTGGCGGCCAAAATGCGCCTGCAAAGCCAGGCAAAGACGCCCATAGTGTCAGGATGGATGTGGGGATAGAGGACTGTTTGCACATTGAGTTTGAGTACTCCAAGTCCCGCTTTTCTTTAAAGGATGTCATTGTTGGCAAGATCTACTTTCTCTTGGTACGCCTCAAGATCAAGCACATGGAACTATCGTTGATAAGACGCGAAACAGTCGGAGCACCGCCGAACCAGATCACCGATAGTGAAACGGTGGTTCGGTTTGAGATCATGGACGGGGCTCCTATCAAGGGCGAAACCATACCCATCCGGTTGTTTTTGAATGGGTTTGACCTTACTCCGACGTACAGGGATGTCAACAAAAAGTACTCCACCAGAACGTACCTATCGCTAGTTCTCATTGACGAAGACGCGAGAAGGTATTTCAAGCAGAGCGAAATCATTCTCTATAGAGACCAATAAAACGTACTTGTTTCGCCACTAACTAAGAAAACTAAACAAGAAAAAAAAAAAAAAAAAAAAAAAGGGTGTTTCACTCATCATACATCAAATCACATATACACATATACACGTTTTGCTGCCCTTGACAGTCCACCCAGATGATATAGAGAGATCCGCCTCATTTATTGCCGACACGTTTCTCTCTCATACAACTTGACAACGCACCAAGAGCAACACCACCCCTTGTGCCACGTGAACAATACATGAGCGAGGCTACCACCGCCACCAATGACGAGACATGTCGACGGCGCCGCATGCACGCAGGCATCAATGCTTTGTTCCAAGGACACCCAATACTCAATGATGCGGCAGCATATATCGCCCACGACGACACACAGCCCGCCAAAAAGAGCAGCAACCAAACCGTTTCTCTTTCGGCCGCGGGTATGCGCGCGTTGGTGTACCAACTACAAGCACTCTACTTGAGGACGCCCGTGAAATTGTTTCGGCCGTCGCGGTTTGACTACTTGGCGTATGTGAGGGGCGTTGCCGACAAGTACGACAACATCTCGCAAAAGCCGTACCGGTTCAGGACCCATTCGTCGGTGGGCATGCTCGTCAATGTGATACGGAAAGAAGGCTGGAAGTTTATACCCGACCAGGTGCTCCCGCCGTTGGTGGCCAACTCGGCCACGGGCTTGGTGTTGTACGCAACCTACTTGACCACGTTGGACCACTTCAACAAGCAGCGAGGCATGCGGCTGCCGCCGGCAGACTTCAACTGGTACTCGCCCATCGACACCTGGCGTGCCGGGTTCGTTGCCGGCGCCGTGCAGTCGTTGGCAGCAGCGCCGGTGGATGCCATATATACGAGGCTGACGGTGGCAGAGATGTTGGAGGGCTCGCACCAGAACTTGTGGGTGTTTGGGTTCAGCAAGCTCAAGGAAATAGGGTTGGTGGGGGTTTTCGCGGGGTACGGGTTTTCGTTGATCAAGGAAAGCGTGGGGTTTGCGTTTTACTTTTCCACGTTTGAGACCGTAAAGACGCAAGGATACAACATCACGTACAAGATGATAAGGTACTACCGAAGGAGCGAAGAGACGATCAAGCAGGGCTTGCAAAAGATATTCAAGTGGAACGAGGAGCAGGTGGACGAGAAGCTCGAGAAGCTAGAGCGGTACCGGCTGGCAAAGCTTCTCAAGTCGACGTTTGTGCTCTTGGCCGGCGCCTCGGCGGCGTTTTCGTTGTTGGCCATCCAGTACCCGATTTCAAAAGTCCAAAAGATCCATTTGTCGAGGTTGGAGGCGTTGGACGTCTACAACGCATCGAACCACAGCGCCAGGCCGTTTATCAAGTTGTACTACAACTCCTACGTCGACACGTTCAAACAGGTGGTGCGCATGAAGGAAAGAGCCAAAGTCAGCTGGATCGAGGCGGCGTACAGTGGCTTTGTGCGAAACGCATTGACCACCATCCCAGCCACGTCGGTGGCGCTATTGGTCTTTGAAATGATGCGGACAAAGTTGTCCGACAATTTCGAGGACTACGAGGTTTTGGCGCCATAGAGCGTACAAGTGTATATAGTCCTTTGCCCTTTTTTTTTTTTTATTTCTTTATTTTTTTTTTATTTTTTTGTTTTGCCTTGTTTTTCAAGCCTGGCTGGCCCCCGTCTTTTTCAAGTACGCGCTCCATCCGGCCTCCATGTACCTCTTGCCCTCGACTTGCGGGTCCCTGCCTTTGCCAAACAACCCGCGGCCCACAATGATCACGTCCGTGCCGGTGGAAACAACCTCGTCGACAGTTCTATATTGCTGGCCAAGGGCGTCTCCCTTGTCGTCCAACCCAACGCCGGGCGTCATCACGAGCCAGTCAAAGCCCTCGTCTTCTCCGCCCACATACCGTTGCGCAATAAAGCCAATGACAAAGTCCTTGTCGGTTTTGGCAATGTCAATCGTCTTTTCAGAGTACTCCCCGTATGCCAACGACCCCTTCGACGACAACTCGGCCAACATCAACAACCCTCTTGGCTCAGAGGTCGTCTCCTGCGCCCCCGCCTTCAACCCCTGGACGACCCCCGCGCCGGTCACGCCGTGGGCGTTGGTTATATCCGACCACTGCGCAATCTTGTAGACCCCTCCCGTGTACTGGTACTTTACGGTGTTTCCAATATCGGCAAACTTTCTGTCCTCAAAAATCATAAAGTTGTGCTTTTTGGATAGCTCCACCAACGGCTGGATGGTTGCCTCGTAGGAAAAGTCGTCAATAATGTCAATGTGGGTCTTGACCAAGCAGATATAGGGGCCCAACTGGTCCACCAACGATAAGAACTCGGCCGTGGTTCTGACATCCACAGACGCACACAAGTTTGTTTTCTTTGTTTCCATCAATCTGAACAAACGCTTCGCCACCGGCGAAGGGTGTGCTTCGGCCCTGGCCGTGTATGTTTTAGTGTTGACCATGGTGTGTGACGGTGTGATGCCTTTAAAGTTTTTTTTAGCTTTTTTTTATGTCTTTTTTTTTTTTCCATTGCTTCTACTATAATGACTCCTTCTCTGCTTATACTCTTCCACCTCTTCTTCTTCTTCTTCTTCTTATTCTTCTTCTTCTTCTTCTTCTCCTTACACAGCGGTGCTATCTACTGCAGACTCTCGGCTCCCAAGCACCAATTCCACGTTCTTGAGGATTTCCGCTTCTGCCTCTACGGTCTCCGACTCCTCCGTCTTACTCTTGAGCTCGTTAAAGTTTTCTTGCAACCCGAGCCTGATCAGGTCAATTTCCTTTTCACTCAAGTCGTCCACATGTTTGAGAAACACCTTGCTCACTAGCGAAAACACCTCGTACTGTGTTTTGCCAAAACCATTGGGGTCGGTCTGGATGACCTCTGGCTTGGCGAGCTCCGCCAACAAGGGGAAAAGCCCAAACTCAAAAAAGCCGTACGTCGACACCTCGCCGTCGGGCTCAAAAGACATCGAGATCCCTTGCAACGACTTGACCGCATACTCCCTCACTTCCCGGCACGGGTTGAAACACTGGTGGGCTAACGCTTGAATCAAGGAGTACGACATGCCCTTGTCCTTGAAGGTATCCAGTCGCAACACGGGAGCTAGCTCCGCCGTCAACTTGATCGATTGCTTCGCCAAGTCAACCAAGTCTCGATAATAGGCGTTTTCCACCTTCTGGCTTCCCCCCAACTTGGCGGTCTCTTGCTCAAACTGGGACCCAATCGCGCCCAAGGACGACACTTCGTCCAACAACCCTAGTATAGAAACGTAGTTTTCGGGGGTAATGTCTTGCGACGAGTTCTGCACAAAGCCTCCGAGAAAGGCCACAATGTCTGCCGCGTACACCTGGATGGACCCAAACACCCTCAAGGCTTTCCAATATTGGTCCTCAACGAGCAAGCTTTTGCAGCACCAGGAGTCGTCATCGAGCAAAGACAAAAGGGGCTGGAGGATCTGGGACCCGTGCTTGCTAATGAGGTCCTTGTCGAATGCACTCAACGACTGGATGGCTTCTAGCAACGCTGCTTGTTCGCCGCCGTATCTGAGGAGTAGCAATTTGTACGTCAACACTCTCAACTGACCCTTCTTGGAAAGGTCCTTCACGTCAAGATAACCAAGAACCTCTCCAACAAACGACTGCTCGTTCAAGAGCAAACAAAAGCAAACGGAAACTTCCAAAATGAACAACGACTCCGACTCGTAGTACCTCTTGCTCTTGCTGTTGTGCTCGGGCAACATACCCAACAAAATCGTCACAAACTGGCGAATGTCCTCCTTGGACCCCTTTGACACCATGGAAAAGATGCTTGGGATGTTCAAGGACTTGACACAATCCACCGTGGAAAGGGCCGACTCGACCTCGGCATCGGTGGGCTCGGGGGGGTCGTCCGAGTAGCCCCTCAAAAACGACGAGAATGTTGACAAGAGGCCCGAGCTGTTCAACGGCTTTACTTTCTTGATGATATACTGGGGCCGCACCTTGGACAAGGGGCCCAACTTGATCTTGTCCTGGAAATCGCCAAACAAGTTGGGGTTGACCAAGCAGTTTTCAAACAACCTCAATATAATTCCCACCACTTGGTCCCAAGAGGACGTGACCTTGCACCTGCTCTTTTTGATCAACCGGAACAACACCACCGCGGCCAACTGGGCCTTGAAGTCCCTGCCAAACCACACTGCTAGCTCGCTCACAGTGATTTCACCCTCTCTCTTTTCAATCTTGATCTGCGTCACGGGGATTTCGTCGCGCACGCTGTCGTCGTGGGTCGGTGGCCGGTCACCAACCTTCAACAAGGCCGTCAAGTCCGTCAAGTGGACGATCAACTTGTCCACGGGGGCAGACAACTTGTAGTGCAAGCAGATACTGGCAATCTTGTCCACCGACGACATCAATCTCGTGATAATATGGTCGTCCGTTGCTTCCCTAAACACCTGGATAGTGGTGTCAATCAACTTGTCCACCACGGCTTCAAAAAGGACCTTGTCAAATTGACACACGTAGCGAGGCTCAACCTCTTTTTGTTCCACGTGGGTGTAGCTCTGGGTGGACACCAAGTTGTGCCACACATCGTCAAACCATTTGTTGGTGCCGTGGTGCTCCTCGGGCATGATAATCTCCCGGTCCCTAATTGACAGGTAGATCTTGGAAAGATACCACTCGGGGAAATCCTTGCCGTTGTACACCCCGCGCAAGTTTCGCTTGTAGTCGTCCAAAAGCATTTGCTGCTTCACCTGCGGGTTGTGCAAGTCCGTGTTCAACATGATGATGGAGTACGATAAAACAAACACCGAGTCCCGGTCCGGCCTGACTGGCTGCTGCTGCTGCTGCTGCTCCTGTTGCTGCTGCTCGCTGGTCACGCTTCCCCGCTTGGACGGAGACTGCGGAGTGGTTGCCACGTTTCCACTGTTGTTGTTGTTGTTGTTGTTGTTGTTGCTAGCGGCATCTAGGCACTTGACGTACCTCTCGGCAAACCCCTCCACCACGCGCTCAATCTGCTGCGACTCCCCGGGCAACCTAAACGTCTTTAGCAAAACCCTCAATGCCTCGTCGACACGCAAGTCGGCAAAATCAAACAAGTTGATAAAGTGGCCAAACAACTCGGCGTTGCTAGGCTTTGCCAAGTACTCGCCCAAAACCTTCTTGTTGAGTCTAGCTGATTTGGAGAAAAAGAACTCCGCCACCTCCTTCAAGTCGCCGTCGTCCTTCAAAAAGCCCTCTCTCGCCAATGCCTTGATCCCTTCCTTGGGCTTTTCGTTGAGCAAATCGGTACACCTAATGAATGCAGTCTTTTTGTTTCGATTCTCCACCAATTCGTGTAGCGGCGCCGACACTTCTGGGGCGGACGCCTTCACCCTCTCGTTGATCCCGCTCACAAACGACAAGATACCCTCCAAACACAACGGCGGGACATTGTCTGTCGTGAGTGCGGCCGACTCTGGCAACGACAACTTGCACAAGTACTCGAGCACCTTCAAAGACAAGTCTGACTTTTCGAAATCGCAGTCGTAGTCGATAAACAACCGAGTGAAAAAAATGGGCGAGCGGGTCCAGAGCAAGCTCAACGACTCAACCAAAACCTCTTTTGAAAGAGCGCTCCGGGTGGAGACGTTTGTTCCCTTGATATTGTCGCTCTTTTTCTTGGAGGACTCGGGGAGGATGGACTGCAACATGAGCGTCAAGGACAACTCAAACTGTGGCTTGAGCTGCCGGCCCAAAACAATTGCAATCGTGGTAAACAACTGAAGCGACGCTTTCAAAAGCGGCTGCGAATCAGTGGTTGTGATGATCTGCAAAATATGCTTGGAAACCGGGTCCGACACCAAATTGAGCAACGATGGGTGCTTGGGAATCTCCAACCCGGCAACTTCAATGGCGGTGTTGACCAACGACAAGGCAAACACTCTTGTGCTCTCCATGTGCTGGTACTGGTTGGAAGGCGAAATCATGGATACCAATATGCCCAAGATCTCGTTGATGCATACAATTCCAAACGGCTCCTCGCCGCTGGCACTGGCACTGGCACTGTCACTGGCGCTGGCGCTGGCATCCTGGCCACTCTCCTCGGCATTCTGACCACTCTCCGCGTCCTCTTTGGCGTCAGTGGTACCGTTGATACCTTTGGCGCCTTTTCCATCCTTTCCATCCTTTCCATCCTTTGCATCCTTTGCATCCTTTGCATCCTTTGCATCCTTTGCATCCTTTCCGCCTTTTGCGTCTTCGTTGTCGGAATGCACTTCCTTTGGGGTGTTTACCCCCGACGGCTTTATGTCAGTGCCCCCGATAATGTCTTCAGGCAACCTTGTGTCTGAAAAGTTGGTTTGCAAATCGTCGCCAAACTCTGGCTCCGGCTCAATGTCCTTGAGCTTGCGGAAAATCTCAACAACTATGGAGACCATAGCCATCTCCGCTGCCCTCCTCAACACCTCGCTTCTTCTCTTGTTGCATGCCAACGAAAGACACGTCTGGACCACTTCCGAAACAACATCGTCGGGGAGCAAAGCCGACAAGGGACTTTCGATAATCTTTTCCAATAATCGCAAGACCTTCAACAACACCGCGTCGTCCAAGTTTTGGTCCGCGGCTTCAAAGCGGCAGTGGGTCAATGACGAGATTATTTGGATTAAGGATGCTTGCAAGTTCTTTGACTCAAGGGACACAATGTTGTAGGTGAGGAATTTGGATATGGCGCCCAAAGACAACCCGGTGACGTACCCCGATGTGGACGAGGATTTGACCACAAGTAGAAACGGCTGCAACAACGTCAAGCTATCGATGCTGTACAAGTCGTCTGCCTCGCCCAATATCGACTTTAACTGTAGAAACGAGGAGAGCAACGGGTTATCCTGACCCTGACCGGCGCGGGAAGAGCCTCCTCTCTCGGCCGCCCCGCCATTGTTTATCTGCACGCTGGACGTGATACCCAAACTGCTCGTCAAGCCATCATCCTCGTGGCTGGCCCCGAATATGTCTCCTGCCGTCAAGATGGCCGCAACTCCGCTTTGAGACCACCGGTTCATTTTGCGCATTGCAGAAGCCATCGCCATGCACTCGTTTATTGCCAACGTTATGGGGTCAATGCTTACAATGGGGTGTTTGGCAGCACCATTGTCTATCCTTGCACTCGGCACGTGCGGCTTGGATAGGGTGTGCGAGTCGGCCATGGTTGTTAGCTGGCGGCGGTGATTTGTAGCTGGGGGTGATTTGTAGCTGGGGGTGGCTGAAGCTGGGGGTGGCTGAAGCTGGTGGTGGTGATTTGTAGCTGGTGTTTGTCAAGTTAGAAAAGGGCGGGGAAACAAAAAAACCGCTAATTCTGGTGATTAGTGTTGTAGTGCTTTCTCTATATTCTCAAGGTACTATTCCTTGTATCTCTTTACCCCCTATGGTCTCACTTTGGCTGTTGTTCCGATACTGGCGCTCTTTCAACCAAGTGTTCCCTTCGACGTTGAATTTTTTTTTTTTTTCCCCTTCTGTTGATCTGTTCAGTTTCGAGAGATTGCCATACAATAGAAAGAAGGAGGAGGAAGATGTGGTTGCACACATGCACACAAACTATACTATACTATACTATACTATACTACATTATATTATATTATCCTTCGATAGTAGTCCCTGAACGAGGTCCAAGCCAACCTCCATTCCTTTTGCTGCAACTTGGGGTGGAACACGTCGAAATCGTACTTTTCCAACTTTTTCAAGTAGAGGCTGGTGGGTATTGCCACCATCATCGGCGTGAAGATGGCGTCGGGCACGCCCCCCCTCCAGTTCCGGTGGTGTTTCTGGAGCAACTGGTCGTCGCGGTGGCTGCGCACGATTCCGGCAATGTCCTTCTTGGTGCTTTGCAACTTGTCGCGCGCAGTCAACATGTGGTCGTTGGCGGTCACCGCCGTCTCGTAAACGGCGTTTTTCAACTTGTCCCGGATTTCGGTCTCCTCCTGCTTGTCTCTAACGTGGCCCTGGCAAAGCCGCAAGAGCGACTCCTGTGACAAGCCTACTTTTGTCATGATATCAACCGGCACCGTCACCTGGTTTCTTGAAGAAGCGTAAAAGTTCAACCCCACAATCATTGCCCCAATGGCGGTGGCCTGGCCAATATGAGCGGCAATGTCGCTCACTTGAGACTGCAAGCTCGTGGAGTGCTCGAGTAGTCGCACCGTGGATGGCGAAATGGACGGAGAAAGCAACAAGCCTTGGGTTAGGTAGTTGAGCTGCGAGTATGTTCCTTCGCCGTAGCTGCAAATGTCGTTGACGGTTTGGAAGGTGCCCCCCAGCTTTATAAAGTGGCGTCTTGTTTGGAGAAACTGGTGGAAATACGCAATGTCCAAGTTGAGGCCGTGCCGCAACGCATCCCGCAAGAGAATGGCAACGGGCTCTCCAATGTCGGTGTCGACGCCGGGATCCTCCATAAACACCCGGCTCAACATGTCGCTCCAGAACTTGAACTTCAAGTCGGCTGTCGACACCCCTATAGTGCTGGCCATTTGGCTGGACGCCTTTGCTGCCACCGAGCCCACGTTCCGGCCGCCATCGTTGATCTTGTTGATCTCGAGGTTGAATGCCCGGATGGCCAAAAATGCATTCCTCGCGGGCTCGGGTATGTACTGGGCCAAAATGTACGACGACCGATCGCCGTGCTCCAACAACTGGTTCACATTCTCTTGTGCATTGTTTACTAGCAATTGGTACTTTTCAGAAACCGCCGTGGAGTACTGCCTCGTACTGGCCCGCAAACTGGGTAGGGCTCTGATCCTCATTGTCGTTTGCGCTTCTTTTTTTTTTTTTTTCTTTCTTTCTTTCCTTCTTTCTTCTTGGTTCCCTCTTCTTCTTGGTTCCCTCTTCTTGTTTCCAATGAGATGATCCCGCCATGAAGATCGAAGCAGTGAACCCCCATGCCTATTTGGACATCACGATAGGATCCAAAAAGATTGGGAGAATTGTGGTGGAGCTATACCAAGAGCTCGCCCCCTTGTCGTCAACAAACTTTCTCAACCTATGCAAGGGCATCACCATCGCCAACAAACAATTCTCGTACAAAGACAACCGCTTCAATCGGGTGGTGAAAAACTTTGTCATACAGGCTGGAGACTTGGAAGCAAGCACTGGCCAGGCCAATGTCTCCACCGTGTTTGGCGCCGATACAGCCAAGCCCATTCCGGGTGAGAATTTGACGGCGTTGGACAAGCCGTTCTTGCTATGCGCCGCCAACAACGGCGATGTCGATGCAAACGGGTCACAGTTTTTTGTCACCACTTCCCCGCAACCGCACCTCGATGGGAAGCACGGCGTCTTTGGCTGCGTGGTCCACGGCAAATCGGTGGTGCGGGAGATTGAGCGGGTCAGGACCAACAGGGACAATGTGCCCGAGGAGCCGGTTGTTATTGCCGACAGCGGCGAGTGGAGCGCGGGTATGACGGTGCCGGTCTACAATGCCAGCTACGACACGAGGGGCGGCGACATTTACGAGGAGTACCCAGACGACGACCCGCACATTGACCAGGAGTCGTCCGAGTCCGTCTACCTTGCCGCAAGCAAAATCAAAGAGAGCGGCACCTTGCTCTTGAAAGCGGGCGAGAAGCAAAACGCCTTTTTCAAGTACCGCAAGTGTCTAAGGTACATCATGGAATATATTCCCGATAAGGAACAGGATCCGGAATGGAACGCAAAGTACTTGGATTTGAAGAAAAAGGTGTACTTGAACTTGAGCTTGGTCTGCTTGCAGCTCAAGGACTATGCCAAAGCAATTGACTATTCCTCGTACTTGTTGGACATGGACAATGCGTCAGACCAGGAGAAAGCAAAAGCATTGTACAGAAGGGCTTCGAGCTACGCCGAAACGAAACGGTACAAGTTGGCCGCGGCAGATTTGGCCGTCGCCCAGTCTTTTGTCCCTGGCGACAACAGCATCACCAGCTTGTTGGACAAGGTCGACGCATTGGTGGAGCAAGAAAAGAGGAACGAAAGGGCAAAGTATGCAAAGTTTTTCGGTTAGATGTGGATAGGGTATACAATATAAACTAAAGATGCAATGAGCGCTGATTACTCTATTAAGGGCTGTTGCTGTCGCTGTTGTTGTCGCTGTTGTTGTCGCTGTTGTTGTCGCTGTTGTTGTCGCTGTTGCTGTTGCTGTTGCTGTTGCTGTTGCTGTTGCTGTTGCTGTTGCTGTTGTTGTCGCTGTTGCTGTTGCTGTTGCTGTTGTTGTCGCCGTTGCTGTTGCTGTTGCTGTTGCTGTTGCTGTTGCTGTTGTTGTTGTTGGCCCTATACCTGTCCAAATAACTGTCCGTATACCCTCTTCCAAACGAATTCCACCGCAGCAAAAGGTCTTCTGTGCGCCGTCGCGTCCAGGTTTCACGAAAGCCGGCCGGCCTGCTGCTAATCACACCAGACGGAAATAGCGGCTCCGGCACTAGTTCGGCCACCTCTGGCTCAACAGGTGCCACTGGCTGCAGACTGCGTGGTTCCCGCAAAACATTAAACAAAGCTCGCGCGTTGCGCCTCTCTCTTTCATCGCCTCGCGGTTCGTCGTTTCCCAAGTTTGGTGCAAGACCCAGTGCTTCTGTTTCTCGCGGTGACAGTGCTGGTGGAGGCTGTCTCGCGTCTACGGGCAGCAAAAAGCGGGAAATGCGAATTGGGCGGTGTGGAGCCGGTGGCACCGGTGGCACCAATGAGACTGGTGGCACCGGTGGCACCAATGAGACTGGTGGCACCGATGGGATTGGCCCTGTTTGAGGGCTATTGGTATAGTTTTGGATAGTCACATTTGTAAATGCACTCGATCCCAGGTCGCCACGATTGGGAATGACAAAGATTGTGGTCATGTTCCTGCCCCCGCTTCTGCGAAAGCCCCTGCCATTTTGAGGCTCGTCGGCAACATAATGCCGGCACAAGGGACATGTTGCGTGCGACTTGAGCCATTCCCACAAGCAGTCTTTGCCGAAAACATGGCTGCATGGCATCTTGACCGGGGTATGAGCAAATCCCTCGGATGCGTCTCCCTCGGATGGGTTACCACCACGTAGGTCTGCATCGCCGGATGCCTCGCCCGTGCTTTCCCTACGATCATTTGAGGAGCTCGCGGTTGTTTGCGCGGTAGAGTCATGTAGCCGCTTCTTCTTGTGGCGTACCACGTCGCCGTCACCGTCGCCGTCATCATCATCATCAACAACAACGTTGTCGTCCCCATCTTCGTCACTGTCAGTCTTTTGCTGCTTTTGTTTGCGCTCCTCCCTAATCTCCTCAAACTGCTCAAAGCAAATCGAACAGGTTTTGTTCTCGCCCAAATCGTGCAGCTTTACTCCGGGAAACGAGTTGAACTTGTCGAGCATCACCCCAGTCTCGTTGCTCGTTCCGCTTATTATCGAAGTGTACGCCATTTGCGTGGCAATCCTGATGAGCTCCTCAATCACCCGTGGCTCCCTATTCGTTGCCGTGTTTGGCAACGTCATGATAAGCGAGCCTGATCTGTTGGGGTCGTTTGGCCGGTTTTCGTCGGAAAACACATAGCTAATCGTGATGATAATCGCCCTATTGTCGTCGCTCTCGGGCGTGTGGTTGTCGCCACTATCTTCGGTATTGGTTGGCGCTGCAGCTTCTGTTGGTTGTCCATTACCCTGCACGTTTCTGCCTTCTGTCGAAACACCGTCATTCACCAACTCTTCTGTCGTGTCATTTGACCTTGGCATATCGGTAGTGGTGGTGCTACTACTACTACTAGTACTGTTGTTGTTGTTGTTGTTGCTGTGGCTGTCTCTTTGGTTGACTTGTTGGCGGTGATGATTCGAAAAAACGGCCCTGAACCTGTCAAACAAACCCACATCTATTCGAGGCACTCTATTTGCATTGCCGTTGGAGCTGTTGTCACTACCAGCGGTACCACCGGCTGTGAAGCTGCCGCCTGGGACATTATTGCCACCTGGGACATTAATGCCACCCAGGGCGCTTGTGTTTGCCCCGCTGGGCACACTATGGCTGCTGCTGCTGCTGTTGCCGCCGCTGCTGTTGTCGCCGCCGCCGCTGCTGTTGTCTTGAGGCATGTGTCGGGTGTAGCCTCCGTGTGGTTCCCTATTGATAAGCAAATCACAAGAGTTTTATTTTCCTCTCGTGTTCTTTTTCCCTCACGTCTTACTAATCATCCTCCAAACTGCCCTGCGATTTTGTTACGTCATAGCAGCCTACACGATAGAAGCAAAACAAACAGACAGAGCTCTAGGTGTGAGGTACTTTTACTATCTCAACCAACCCTGGTTTGAGTGTAGAGAAACAGGAAAAGGGGAAAGGGGAAATGGGAAAGGGAAAAGGGGTTGGTGGTGGTGATGGTTTATTTTGGCGGGGTTTTATCAAAAAATTGAGATAAATCTTGTAAAATTCACCACTCTATGGTACAAGCTCTCCTTATTACCAACCACAACAAGAGAAGCAAACAAGGAACCTTTTTCACCGGCCAAACTGTTATTGAGTATTGCCTTTATTCTATTCATTCTCTCTCTCTTTTTTTTTTTACACAACCCTACTTAATAAAGAAATGCAGTAACAGCTAAGCAAGAAAGTATCAACCCAAACAACGAGCTGGAAATAGTAGAAGAATCCGAGCTCTTCCCGCCGCTGCCAGAACCAGAACCAGAACCAG
Organism: Zhuliangozyma blackwelliae; assembly: GCA_030579015.1. Taxonomy (NCBI): domain Eukaryota; kingdom Fungi; phylum Ascomycota; class Pichiomycetes; order Serinales; family Debaryomycetaceae; genus Zhuliangozyma; species Zhuliangozyma blackwelliae. The sequence goes on along the minus strand of JAKTZW010000352.1, from coordinate 23,326 downwards.
AACCAGAACCAGAACCAGAACCAGAGCCAGAACCAGAACCAGAACCAGAGCCAGAGCCCGAGCCAGAACCAGAGCCAGAGCCAGAGCCAGAACTAGAACTTGGAGATGTCAGGTTGCGGGTGCCGGTGGATGGGGTGTTAGCGTTGATTATCTCAATATCCTCGCTGTTGGTGTGCAGAACCTGTGCAAGACTAACCTGGTAGTCCTCCAAGTCGTAGACAATATATGCACTTCTCAAGATATTGTCACCGAAAAGCATGTATGAACTCGTCGAGTCTTGCTCCATAACACCCAAGATACACTGCGTGTTGCTGACTTGCATAACCAAGTCAGAAACAGGGACTTGGATGGTCTTTTTGCCAAACACGATATCGAGGGTTGCGCCCGATGGCTGGTTGCAGTTGACAAAGTAGGCACCCACCCTCTGGGAATAGCTTCCACCGAGGGCCTGGCCCATTGCTTGCAACGTGTCGGAAAACACATACGACAAGGTAGACCCCGTGTCCAAAACAACGCCGACACTATCGGACAATACAGAGACGCTGCTGCCGCCGCCGCTGCTGCTGCTTCTGCTGCTGCCTGAGTTCAAGGTCATGTTGTTGACCTGCACCTGGATCCGCACGGGATAGCTGACTTGAGCGTATGTGCGCATGATGGGCAACGTTTCCAAGCTGCCTGTGTACTTGGCGTGGTCAATGGCACCAAACAAGATGCTGCCGGTTTTGGCATCGGCAGTGTCTAAGTACAACGAAAAGAGCACCTTGCTAATAATTCCCTCCGACCGCAATTTGAGGGGCAAGTTTTCGTACATGTAGCCAAACTGGGTGGTGGTTTCCAAGCCCGGCAACCCAATACCCAAAACGCCAATGTCGGACGACGTTTCGTTGGCAACGGCAAGCGACAAGTCGTTCAAACTAATGTTGCCAATGGCAACAGTGTCGTGGCCCCAAATGCCATTGGCAAACGTGTTGTCGGCATACTGAATAGAGAATGGGTAAGTGTTGTTTCTGACAAACGTGTCAGAGTTTCCCGTGTTGAATGACCCATGGGAGGTGCATGTGTTGGAGCCGCCACTACCGCTGCCACTACCGCTGCCGCCGCCGCCGTGGAACGGCGAGAAAGTAGAAATCGACCCGGAGTTGGCGGCCGCGTGAACTTCTGGGAGGGTGTCTTTGTTTTCAATGGCGATATCTGGCACTTCATTTTCGGTTTTTGTTGGTTCTTCCTGTTGTTGTTGTTCTTCTTTTTCATCTTCCTCTTGTTGGTCATCTTGTTGTTCATCTTGTTTGTCATCTTGTTTGTCCCGCTTTGCTGTTTTATGCAACTTGGGCTTGACACCAGTGCCACTGCCAAAAAAGGGCTCGTCTCGTTTGGAGTTGCTTGTGGAAACACACGTCAAGTCATGCGACATGACCCACAAGTCGGACGAGCCAGTGTCGACAAGAACATTGTTGGAGTCCTGGTTGGAACCAATCTTCAACGTGGCCATGTAAAACGTTTGCTGGTTCGAAAGAACCATTTCAAACGACCCGTCTCTCTTTACAAGCCGTGGCAACGAGTCGTCTTGCGGAGACAAGTCGTCCTTTGACTGGCCCCGGCGAATATCAAAGTCTATTTTAAACAGGCCAACCGTGTTTTTGGCCAACACGGCCGATAGCAATGGTGCTGTAGCGAGATAAAACGTAGCTAATTTCATTGGTTGGGGGGCTATTGTTTATACTTTTGAAAGGTGCGTGTGGTGTAGGTGTGATTAGCAGTAGTGGTGTGGTGTAGTTATACGTGGCCTAAAAAAAGCAAACGAAAAGTGCAAGACGAAACCAGGGGACGGTGGAATATACTGGGAGTGGCAAGGGGGGGACCCAAGGGTTATATATATATAAATATATAAATATGAATATTCTCTATGTTGGCAAATCCTTAATAACCGACAGCGCAGTAGCAAGAGAGAGAGGCGAAGTCGAAAGAGTGAGAACATGACGGCGCAGAGACAAAAGAAAAAAAAAAAAAAAGGGCACCACACGAGGGGGGAGAGGAAGGGAGAGGGAGCTAGTTCTCTTGGCATTCCTTACAACTGGCATGGCATTCTCGGATGGAGAGGGGGAGGGGGGTTGGGAACTTTAAAGCCCATTATTGGCTAGAGAAACGGGAATAAAACAAGCTTACTCTATACGTGACCTCCATTACTAAAGCCGTTGGCCCCGATGTGCCATCTCGTCGTTCCCGTTCCCCCCCTTTTTTTTCACTCTCTGTTTCATTGGATCAACTTGGCCAAGCAAACCGGGCCGACTCTTTTTTAAAACTCACACTCTGCTAGAGTAAACCAAATGGCAACTTTCTCCAATTGAATCTCAACAAGTATAGCCGTTGCAACCGCAGATTTCCCCACTTTTTTGTTCCCTATTGTGTATCCCACACAATAGAAGCGTTGATAGTATCTCCAATAAAAGAGCTGGCAGTATGGAAGCACAGCCAAGAGTGTCAGTGTCTACACCACACCTCCCTCCATCAACACTGCCGTGCAGCGTTGACAGTTGAGGGAAAGTAGGAGATCGGCCTGTATCCCGTCGCATCTTGCCGCAGGCATGACTCGGGTGTGCCTTGGATCGCATTGCTCCTATTGAAAAAACCAGTATTTGACCAGGGCACGAATTACCAGAAATCCCTGGCAGGGGCCATTGACCAATAGGCAAGTCTCGTCAACGGTAGACAATAAGGTAAACGCATCGTTTGGCAATCGTTCTGGCGTAGTCTGGCCACGGTTCCGGGAGTAGCATCACAGTCACTAGCATCACAATCCCCTAGCAACAGTAGCACCACATTAACTAGCAACAGAAGCATCACAATAACTATCAACGATCTCCACCCCCCCCACCCCCTCACACCAACATGTCATACCCACACCATTGTCGTTTACGGAATACGCCAAGGATTTGACTACCCCAGTGGTCACACCAAGGCGCAGACAACCACAACCTTTTTTTTTTTGCATCATATAACCACACGTTTCTTTTTCCCGTTTATGCTGCTGGAAAAATAAAAAAGAAACAATTTTAGCAACACACAGCCTCCCACACATTGCTGCGTAAACACACATTCACATACACACCCATACACATTCACATACACATCCATACACACCTATACCCATACCAGACCACCATGGGTCTGCAACCTACGCCTCCTCAATCCTCAATATTGGGCTCAACACAAACTCGGAAATAGTCCTTTACATCATCATTGTCAAACACAAACCCCGTCAATTTTCCGTGGTGCGCATTGACAAAGTCGTTGTTAAACAATACGCGCGACGTGATGGGGATGGGTGGAACAACAGGAGAAACGCCGTTGCCGTTGTTGCCCGACTCGGCGGCGCTGATTTTCATATAGTCAAACAAGTCCCACACCTTTTCAACATACCGAACAAAATTGTCCCTCGACCCAAAGTAAAAGTCAATCAAAATCTCCCAGTTTGCCACCGAGACCCTCGACTTTAAATCATACACCAAGTCAGTCAAGCTGCCAAACGACGCAGTAGAGGTGGCCAAGTACTGGTTGAGCTCAACCAACAAGTTGGTGGTCAACTGGAAAAAGCGCACATGCATCAACCTCCGATTAACCTCGGCGTGGACAAGAAACTTGTTGAGAGTCTTTTGAAACTGAAACAAGGTGTTGCCATACACGGAGGAAAGGTTTATTTTCCAGGCCCCAACCCCACTATCGGCAAGCGAGTCCTTCAAGATGATCAAGAAAATCCCTTGGTAAAGTAGACACTGGTAAAACGTCTTGACGTACTGGAGGGAGTAGTTGGTGAGCACAAGACCAAGCACATCGGTGTTTGGCTTATCGTCCAATAGGTTAAAGTGGTTAAAGAGGTTCATGATGGTGGTAAAGTACGAGGCGTACCGCAAGCTGGGAAAGTAGCTCGACTCGATGCGGATAAACGACAACCACCTAATAAACAACCTCAAAATGTGCTGGTTCTTGATCAACAATTCCACATCCGGTAGGGTGGTTGGGGCACCAACGTCAAACCCGCGTTCAAACTGCTCGAGCTCACTCTGAACCGTGCCCTGGATGTTGCTGTACAACTCCAAGTAGTCCCTGATTATGTCCTTGATGTTGGTGGAGTACTTTGACCTCTTGTAGTACAACCCATAAACCTGGATAAAAAACTTGGCGAGCGAGTTTTCAATCTCGCCAAGGTCTTGTCCGTACAAGACATACAAAAGGGCCTGGTGGGGCACAAGCGAGTTCTTCAACTGGTTGGACACCAACAATGACCCCTTGAACTGGAAAAAGGTAAACTCAATCTCCACCAACCGAATCTGGATCCAGTACTTGGCCAACAACTTGAACTCTTGGGTGTGCGGGTACGTGGGGTCGTGCCCTTCGTCAAAGGGGGTGCCCTCCCTGGCCGGGTCTAGTATCAACTCCACAAACTCATTGTTCAACACAATATAGTTGAGCAAATTGTTAAACTCGAGGTAGTTTTCAACAATCATATTCTCGTAGCTGTAATAGTTTTTCAAGATAAAGTACCAGTCCATCAAATACACCAAGTCGGAAAGGCTCTCGTACGACAACACCTTGAGCTTGAGGACTTTGGAAATCTTGATCCAATCGGCCTCAATGTCACTTTTGGGCTTGAAAAGAGTCTTTTCAATCAAAAAGTTGTTTTGCTCGTCATTTTCAAATAGCAACCCATTGGCAAAGATTAGAAATATCAACGACAAGTGGCGTAGCTCAAGGACGCTAAAAGGTACGCTGAGGCTTAGATTCTTGACATTTTCGTCGTCAATGCTATTGACGAGCCTTTGGTATATCAAAATGCCCTGCCGCCTCATTGCCGCGTGGTCCTGTGTTTCGAGAAATACTTGGCTGATCGAGCTCAAGTACAAGTCAAAAAGGGCCTCAAACTTGGCGAGGCTGTTTGGTAGTAGTCTTTTGATTCGTCTCACCTCAACCATGGTCAAGCTAACGTGCTTTTGCGAGTCTTGGTACAAAAGCGTTTGCATGATGTCACCTGCTCCGGTGGGGAAGCTACTGGTGTTGGTGGTGGTGGTGGGGAAGCTGGTGGTGGGGAAGCTACTGGCGGTGGTGGTGGTGGTTGGTGCAGCTTGCGCGACGGCCACAGCAGCACCACTGTTGCCGACAGCATCACCACCAGAGGTGGCGGCCACAGCAGCACCGCCAGTGGCAACACCACTGCTGGTGCTCTTTATTTGTGGCGATGAGGATGTGATGGTTCCAATTGGGTGAGGAGTCGCCAAACTTTCCTGATCCGGCTGAAACGGGTTTGTGGGCTCAGAGTGCCGAAGCTGAATGTGGGCATGCTTCACACCTTCACCCGCCTCCAAATGCTTTGAAGCCGCCAGTATAGACGTGATCATCGACGGTATGGACTCATTGTTGCTATTGTACACCCGCACAAATTCACTCGACACCTTCCCCCTCTTCATGTTTGATCGTTTCTTGCGCTCCTTGATCTTGTTCAATTCCTCGTCTGACGGCGGTTGTGGTGGCTGTAACAAGCACCGGTTGATTCGCTTAAACTTCTTGCACGAAGCGCAGGGCACCTGTAAATCGCATTTGATTTTCAACAACTTGCATGGCCCACAGCTATAGCTCCTCCTCTGCCTCTTTGGTTTCGCGGCGCGTGGCAGCAACAGCTGCTGATGCTGGGACTGTGCTGATGGGGTGGCCGACAACGAGGACGGTTGGCTTTCTCCTGAGGATGGGGCAGCCGCCGCTGGCTCAGTAGGCCCAGGCCCAGATGCCTCTGGCGTGTCGCTGCTGCTTCTCTCTTGCATACTCTACAAGTGTTGTTGGGCAGGGGGGGAGGCGGGTATGGCTGAATATTGGCGCACGCGTCGTTCCTTATAATCCTCTGTGATTATGTCCTTTGATTGTATTTTTTTTCCTCTCTCTCTTGTTCCGTCTCTCTCTTTATTTAACACCTTTCAGTTCAATTCTTCCAAACCGGACTTATCACCACCGGGGCTTGCGTGACTTGCGCGCTGTTTCAAGTGGCGTAAAGCCGAGGGAGAGGACAATCAATTCATAATCCACCAGCACACTGCGTTGATGATTTACTCCTGGCCCACTCGCCACCCCCTTTTTTTTTGTTGTTGTTGTGTTTGCCAAACGGCGCTACGGCTGTTCCACCTAGTTCCACCTTGTCCCTCGTATCCCGGGCACGCGTGGTCCAAGTGGATGGCCACTCGCCACCGTGCCCCCCTATTTTACCAAGGAGAAAACTGCAATTGCTGGGTGCTCCAAATTCTTGACGCATGTCTTGCCAAGCCAAACAAGACGACAACGACAATGACAATGGAGATGGTAAAAAAAACAAATAAAAAAAAGAAAAAGATTTGCACTGTTGTTGGATCCCCGGTGTGTCCCCCTTTTTCTTTTGGTATTATGTGGCTCGCCAACAAAACAGTCTCAACAGCCTAAAAAAAAAGAAGCGCGGTGTTGAAGATCCCCCCCGATGGTACACACTGCCACTCTTTGGCTGTTTTGGCTTCTTTACAGTTTGGGGGGGCGAGAGTGGTGGCAAGTATACTTTAGATCATTCCCGTTTCTCTCTCCCTCTCCCTCTCTCCCTCTTTGTCGTGATCCCCCCCCTGTTTCTGCTCCTATATGCTCTTCTCCCTTATTGTGTGTGGTGTACTGACAGTCGCTACCAACCGTCATAGATACCACATGGTAGCACTTTGTCATTTGCACTACCTTTTTTCTTTTTCTCTTTCATCTTTTTTTTCTCTCTCCTCCAATTGAGTTCCATGAATTTCAAACCCAATAGCGAAAAATTTCCAATCTTAAACAGGCGTGCAAAGTATACATATATATATACATATACATATACCCATACACTTTGCCTGCGTACCCCGACTTTTGCATCACCTATAGATAACCACCCACCCCCTCACCATCCTTACCAATTCTTTTTTCCCCCACGATGATAGCCAGACGCACTGCATCGTCGATTTTACAAAAGTCTTTTGCCGCAAGAGTGGTGACAGCCAGACCATTCACGTCCACATCAGCCCGCCGCAGCGAGGCGTCAGAGGAAGAGCTAGTCAACTTGAACAACTTGCCCAGAAGGAAGCCATCCGAAATCCACGTTCCGTTGGTCAACCCCACTGAAAAGTACAAGGAAACCATTGAAGAGTTGCACAAGTTTGGTGCATACTTGACATCGTGCTTGCCCAAATACATCCAGCAGTTTTCGGTGTGGAAGGACGAGTTGACAATCTACGTTGCCCCCAGTGCCATCAGACCGGTGATGCTGTTTTTAAAGAACCACACGCCATGCGAGTTCAAGTCGGTGATGGATGTCACCGGCGCCGACTACCCATCGAGAACCAATAGATTTGACGTTGTATACAACATGTTATCCGTGAGACACAACTCGAGAATCAGGGTCAAGACTTATGCCAGCGAGACCAGCCCCGTTCCGTCCATCACCCCCTTTTTCAACGGCGCCAACTGGTTTGAAAGAGAAACATACGACATGTTTGGCATTTTCTTTACCGGCCACCCGGACTTGAGAAGAATCATGACCGATTACGGGTTTGAAGGCCATCCATTGAGAAAGGATTTCCCCACCACGGGGTACACCGAGGTTCGGTACGACGAGGAAAAGAAACGAGTCGTTTACGAACCGTTGGAGTTGACCCAAGCCTGGAGAAACTTTACCGTTGGCTCGTCCGTTTGGGAACAGGTGGGCGAAGGTAAGGACTTTACCCCTGACGCCTTTAAGTTGCCCACGCCGGAGCCAGAACCAGAACAGGAACAAGGGGGCGACAAGAAGAAGTAAAATAATAGGATTGAACAAAAGGAAGTAAAGAAAAAGAAAAAAAAAATGTTGCTTCTTTTTTTAAATATACTAGCTTTCTCTCCACCATTTCAGAGTCAAGATATACGCTACTTTAATGCCTCAATCTCCTGATTCAACTTGGCCAACTCTTGGTTTCGCACCGAAAGAAAGTCTTGCAACGAGGTAACCTGACTCTGTATCTCCTCAATATCGGCCCTCACTTGCGTCAAGTCAACGGGTTTACCAGCCAGCTGTAACCGCTCCTGCTTATACTTTAACAACTGCTCAAACTCGTACTTGACCAATACAGTCTCCTCCTCCTGCAGTTGCCGCAGCAGCAGCTGCCTTGTGCCATTCGCACTGTTGCCCTGCACCTTGTCCAACAACTTTTCCAAGTCAGCCAACTCTCGTCTCAACCTAACCTCTTCCCAGTCGGTTCCCTCCGTCGCCGAAAAGTCTGTCCCCTTATCCTTTATCGCCGACCCCTGACCAATCTTTTCGAGATAATTGTCGGCAAAGGAACGCTTCGAGGCTTGCGTCTGCGTGGTGGGCGCTGGCTTGGCCTGCGCACTCAAGTCATAGTTTGGCACCTCCTTGGAAAAGGTTGCCCTCAAGCTGGCAGGAACACCACGGGGCACCCGCTTGCCATTCTCCCGCTGGTTCAAAATGTGCAAAAAAACCAAAGTCTGGTCCTTGTCAATGGTTTCAAACGATTTGGGATTGACGAGGTTCCACGCCGACGATATGTCGCTGCGGGGCACCTTGGCCAACGTGCTGTACAATGAGTTTAACGAGTCAAACCTAATCCTGCCAAGCCCGTCGGAATTGGAATTGTAAATGGTCTCGTAGGTGGACTTGTCGGTGGGCGAGATGTACCAGTCAAAGTCGTCGCTCAACCCGTCTTCGTCATCGTCGTATTCCATCCCCACATTGGCGCCGGAGCTCACAGCCTTGTTCGCCTGGAGAATGGCCACCTTGGACGAGGGGATAAGCCAGCTCGGCAACTCGGCCGGCACCGCCGAAATGCTGTCATTGACCAAATCAAAAATCAACCGCATCGTGATGCAAAACTCCTCAAAGTCTAGCTTTCCGTCCTGGTCAATGTCCGATAGCTCCCAAATCTGGGCTAGTTGTGCCTCGGGCAAGCGCGAGTTTTTCAACACTGGCGATACCTTGTCGCCAGTGACCTTGTTGTTTTCAGGCTTCAAGCCTTGGAATATCTGCCAGTACTTTTTGATCTCGGACTCTTCAAGGCGCGGCATTGTCTTTTATCGTTTGGCAAAGTATATTTTATGGGGTCTTGTCGATTGTCTATTGTGTAATCCTTGTTGATTGTTGGTCTCTGGTTCGACAGTTTTTTTTTTTTTTTTGGTTTTGCTTGTTTGCCTGTCTTGCCCTCTCTCGCTTTCCTTATTCTTTTGTTTTCACCCCCCCAGCCTCCAGTGCCCGAGCTTCGGACCTTTGGCTGACGGGACGCATCACATATCTACAAGCTTATTCACATTTTGCATATACTCACCGCTCAACCAGTCAAGCAGTGTCATTCCCTGTCGGATTATCATATACATAAAATCTCTAAATGTTTTCAAAGGACAACTTTTTGGGCTGTATCTTCATTTGGTTCTTTGTCAACTTGACAATTCGTCTCTTGCCCGTCTTGTTATTGACCAACTCCATGTGCGTATCGTAATTGATTCCCCCTTGGCGCAGCAGCAGCAGCAGCTGCTGCTCCTGTGATGGCCGCAAGCTGCTGCCGCTATCAACAAACGGGTTCGTCAACTCTACCCGCTTCATGCTGTTCACCTTGTCCATGGTCAGCATTTCCAAGCTGCTGGGCTTTTCCTGCCACTCTCTCACCAACCCATCATGGATCAACTGCTTGCTGGGGGTAGAAGGCACCATAGCAACATCCTCCTCCTCTTCCTCTTCCTCATCCGCTTGTTCCTGGTTATCCACCTCAGTCCTTTCCAGGTCCTCCACACGTCCACCAATTTCACTCAACCGTTTCAAATCAAATACGGGCGGCGCTGGCTGTGTTCTTCCAGAGCCCACTGTAGACGGGTGCGGCAAAAACAAGCCAAACGACAGCTTCTCGTCTAGAATGTCATTGTGTTTTTTCTTGAATGCTGACCTCTTTAAAGGCGACTTTTGAGGCGTAAACGGAACCGCAAATAGAGAGAGGGCACCACCACTGCTGGTTGTGCTGGCACCAGTGCCGGTGCCGGTGCCATCCTTTTTCGCCGCAGGGGTTCTCACCGTCTTTTTTGTTCTCGTTGTGGTTGATGGCGTGAGCAACATACTTGATGTATTGGGTGTCCTTGTCACCAAGTGCTTTGTGGAACTTCCCCTCGTTTGTCTGGGAGGAGTGGACGGTGTGAGATGAGACATGTCGACAGATGTATATAGCGAGCAAAAAAGTAGGTGTGGTGTGTGATGCAAGCAAAAAGGTAGGTGTGTGGTGTGTGTTGCAGGCACAGTGATTTAGTACTTTGCTTCTGCTTGTGGTTGATCCCCTGTGAAACACGTCTTGGTGGTTACTTTTTTTTTTTCTTTCTCTCTCTCCCCCTTCCCTTCTCTTTGCAGAGGGGGGCTGGCTTTGCTGGCTTTGCTGGCTTTGCTGGCTGGCATCTACACATGGTAGCAACAAACTATACACATTGTCAACAACAGCAACAGCAGCAGCAACCCATTGGGCTACTTGTAAGCGATATCGACCAGAGCTAGCTTGGGCCACTTGCTTTTAGGGCCATGTACGGCATTGAGTCTCAAGTCCAACCGGGCCAAGTTGGGCGGCGGGGCTCGAGCCCAGTCATCAATCACCAGAATGCAATTGCGGTAGAGGTCCAAGTCACGGAGATTAACCAACTGGGTCCACGCGGCCCCGTCAACGTTGTAGGTCAGTAGGTATTGTATGATATTGCCGCTCAAAGCCAACCTCTCCAACGAGGGCGGGAACCTAAACGGCGCCAAATCCGGTATCCAGCATTCCGACAAGTCCAACTCTTCGAGCCCGGGGGGGAATGTCGCGCCCTTTCCACTGCCAGCGGCAACCGCTACACTCTGCAACTGCTCACACCCAGCCAATCGCAAGACCCTCAAGTCCGGGGGGAAGGCAAAAAAGTGGCCGTTTAGAGTGAATGTGGCCTGGGGGTTCTCAGACAAGTCCAAGACTTTCAACGAGAGCGGTAGCTCACCAATGCTAAAAGCACTGGGGATCTTGTTCCCACTGAGTCCCAACCGGCGCAACGTTTTCGGCCACACAATCGTTGGCCCATTCAGCGACATGTCGCGCAACTGGTTGTGGTCAAGAAGCAAGGTTGTCACGTTGGGCCAGTCGGTGCCTACTATCGAGCGCACATGGTTGTAGGACAAGTCCAACGTTTGCAAGGTCCGCGGTAGGGTGTCAACATTGACCTCTTGGATTTGGTTGTGAGTCAACATGAGCACGCGTAGATGCGTCTGGGGAAGCTGCACCTGGCCCAATTTGTGGATGTTGGACCGGTTAAAGTACACCTCGCACACACCACTGGGGATTGCCAAGCTCGAAATATCGGTGCGTTCGCTCCACGACACGTCCAAGCTGGCCAATTTTTCCGGCAAGACAACGCCTGTCCAGTCCCTAACCTTGTGTCCCAAAAACACTAGTTCGTCCAACACCGGGTGGCTCTTCAACACGGGGTTATCCACCAACCCCGTTTTCAACTCGTTGAGGGGCATGTTTGAAAAGTGCAACCGGCGCAAATTGCCAAACGATAAAAGAAACTCAAAGTCTGCCACGGCAATGTCGCGGTTTTCAAGCGTGACTTCCAAGCTACCGGCACACCGTATCCTCTTGTCAAACTCAACCATCAACAGTTTCATGGTTTCAAAGCCGCCGCCGGATACAAGCAACACCTTGCGCGGACAAACATCCTGGTTTTCATCCAAAAACGCCTTGATCTCAAAGTAGCTCTTGAAGGCGATAAACGCTTTCCTGTGAGCGGGACAAAAGGACACGTATGGCCGTCGCGTGGGCGCAACTATAAAGTGCAACTCCTGGTTATAGTACTCGGTGATGACCAACTTGCGTAGAGACTTGATGGGAAAGATAAAGTCCAACAAGTGGTCAAACGTCAACTGGTTGAGGATGTCAACAATGATGTCATCTGGCAAGCGCGGTAGCCAGTCAATGACAAAGCGGACGATGTAGTCACACATTGCTGACCTATTGGGGAGTTGGGGCTAGCCAGGGAAGACAGGGAAGCTAGGGAAGACAGGGAAGCTAGGGAAGACAGGGAAGACAGGGTAAGACAGGGTAAGACAGGGAAGACAGGGAAGACAGGGAAGACAGGGTAATACACGAGAAAGTTGGTGGAGGATTTGGGGGGACTCGCGCCCGAAAAGAAAAAGTACGAGACATGGACAGAGGCACATGGATACAAGCACATAAACACATCTTCCAAACACACGGCCGCCTGCTGGGGTGGGTGAGTTGTAGTCATGAAGATAACAAGAACGGAGGTGAGTGCAGCATGTGCTGACAGGATGGCACTCTCAGTGGAAGTACTTTAAAGCATCGGCATATTTGGCAAAACGCATCAAGACCGCCCAGAGCGGATAAATGTTATTTCCACCTAAAGCCGTGTTTTCCAGGGGGGGGAGGCAGCGGAAAAAAAAAGAGCAAGAGGAGGAATGGCAACAGCAATGGCAACAGCAATGGCAATGGCTACAGATACACTCAACAGGCCCACGCAAAGCTACCATACCGAGCTGTCTCCTCTAGCCATGACTCACAGCAGCAGCCCTCGAAAGAGCTGGCACACCAACAATAAAAAGCACAATTAAAAAACCAGAAACCAAAAAAAATGTCTCATTGTTCTTGTAGTACAATTTAGCCACAGAGTCGATTAGAGAAAAAATGTCTCTCTCCCTCCAATTGAGCCTCGCACGACTAGCAACAGCGGAAAAAAAAAAAAAAGCCAAACGAAAACTGAACGAAAGAAGACGAAGGGAAAAAGAGCCATACGCACAACACCAGTCGAAAACCCCCTTTATAGAGAGATACCTACCCACGGTATTACACATACACACATACCCAGACTCACACACACATCACACACACCCATACAAGGGTATACCCAATAGAGACCACGTGTGCCACGGCCGGGCCCAACACATTAATAGAGAGAACCAGCCGCTCCGCAACGTATCCTTTTTCCCCTGGCCATAGAAAAAGACTGGTTTTTTTTTCTCCTTTTGCCCAACCCTCTCTCATTCTGTCTGAAAGTTTTTGAGACAACCAAGCAGCGTTGGCAACAACATAGTACTTCAACCCCACCCCTAAAGCGAATGAACAAGTTAATCTCGTCACTATTTTGCTGCTCAGTGGCTTCTGCCGACGACGGCGACGACGTCAAGCCCCACCAACGAACAACAAGCAGCGGCGATGGCAACGGCAACGGCAATGGCAATGGCAGCAGCAACGGCAGCGGCAATGGCAATGGCACTAGCAACGGCAATGGCAACAGAAAAACAGCATCTAGCGGGTCAAACAAGAGTTCTGGCAACTCAAACACAAGAAGCAACCCCGAGATACGACAGCAGGAGCAAGAACAAGAACCGCGTCTCAATGGCTCAGCTCGCGACCACGTCAAGAGTGACGACATTGATGTATTGGACGACGATGACGACGACGATGAAGACGATGAGGAGGAAGATGAGCCCATAAAGAGGGTGTCCAAAAAGGATTTGCTAGACGACGACCATTCAGTGAATGAGACAGACACGATAACAAACACCAACGAAGAGTCCAACAATACGCCCAAGTTGCACGGAACCAACAACAACAGCAGCAGCAGTAACAACAACAACAACAACAACAACAGCAACAGCAACAGCAACAGCAACAGCAACAGCAACAGCAACAACAACAACAACGGCAGCAATCATGAAGGATCCAAATTCAACCCCAGTGACATGATTACCCAGGTTGATGAAAACAACCAGCCTGCAAGCGGTTTCTACGGAATGGAGGAAGACGTGCCCACCGATGACGACTCGTTCCTAGATTTGACAAAGTTGCAGGAGGGCCAGGCATACAACCCCGAAACCGGCTTCTTGCTAGGGCACAAGGATAAGAAATTCGGCAACAAGAAATGCCTTGTTCTTGATCTTGACGAGACGCTTGTTCATTCGTCATTCAAATACTTGCGCACCGCCGACTTTGTCATACCCGTGGAAATAGACAACCAGATACACCACGTGTACGTCATCAAACGTCCCGGCGTGGACGAGTTTCTCGCCAAGGTGGGCCAGTGGTTTGAGGTGGTTGTGTTTACGGCGTCGGTTCTGAAGTACGGCGACCCGTTGTTGGACAAGTTGGACACGCGCCGCACCATACACCACCGCTTGTTTCGCGACTCGTGCTACAACTACCAAGGGAACTATATCAAGAACCTATCGCAGATTGGACGCCCGTTGGAGGAGATCATCATCCTAGACAACTCGCCCGGATCGTACGTGTTCCACCCCAGCAACGCGGTGCCGGTGAGCTCGTGGTTCTCCGATAGCCACGACACCGAGTTGCTAAACCTTCTTCCCTTTTTGGAAGACTTGGCCCAGCCCCTCGTCCAAAACGTGGAGCTCATCCTTTCTATAGAAATCTAGTATCATACCTGTAGCTAATAATAATATCTTGATCAGGTATAGGAGTCACATTCAGAGACAGTATGCCTTGATTCTCCCATCTGGTAGCATCGAGGCAGGGACTAAAAAAAAAAAAAAAAAATTGAAATTGAAATTGAGAGAGAGAGATGAGCACATCAAGTTACAACACCAACACGCAATATGAAGGTCAAAACAATAAGTCGGTCGTCCGACACGTATGTTCCTGTGAGAAACACACAGGAATCGGCATTGCCGCGTAACTTGAACCCCGCGCTCCACCCGTTTGAACGTGCTCGTGAATACACACGTGCGTTGACGGCAACCAAGCTCGAGCGGATGTTTGCCCAGCCGTTTGTGGGCCAGCTCGGCGACGGCCACCGGGATGGGATATACACGCTTGCAAAGAACTTTACCTCAACAAACCAGATGGCAAGCGGGTCGGGCGACGGTGTGATCAAGTACTGGAACTTGACCAGTCGCGAGGAGACGGCTAGTTTCCGGGCGCATTACGGCATGGTGAGCGGAATCAGCGTTACCCCCAAGGGAAACCAACTTTTGAGCTGTGGCGACGACAAGACGATAAAACTATGGTCGGTTGACTCTGAGGATTTCGACAAGAAGCTTAGCGACGACGAAATATACACCAACAAGAACCAAGGGTTGGTCAAGACGTTTATCGGCGAGCACGCATTCAAGGGGCTCGACCACCACCGCGACGAGGAGCTCTTTGCCACCGGAGGCGCATCCATCCAGTTGTGGGACATGAACCGGTCAAACTACATCTCCAACTTGTCGTGGGGCGCCGACAACATCACGAGCGTCAAGTTCAACAAGACGGAGACCAGCATGTTGGCGTCCACCGGATCCGACAACTCGATCGTGTTGTACGATATAAGGACAAACACCCCGGTGCAAAAGGTGGTTACGTCGTTGCGCAACAACTGTATCTCGTGGAACCCCATGGAAGCGTTCAACTTTGCCACCGGCAGCGAGGACCACAATGCCTACCTCTGGGACATGAGAAAGATGAACACGTCGATCAACGTTTACAAGGACCACGTCGCCGCCATTATGGACGTGGACTTTTCTCCCACGGGCGAGGAGTTGGTGACTGGCTCCTACGACCGGACCATCCGCATCTACCGGGCACGAGAGGGCCACTCGCGGGACATCTACCACACCAAGCGGATGCAGAGGGTGTTTTGCGTGAAATACAGCACGGATGCCAGGTACATCCTCAGCGGATCCGACGACACCAACGTGCGTGTGTGGAGAGCCAACGCTTCAGACAGGGCCAATATCAAGTCGGCCAGACACCGCGCCAAGCTCGAGTACGACCTGGCGTTGAAGGAACGGTTCAAGCACATGCCGGAAATCAAACGTATCGCCCGCCACCGCCACGTGCCGATAGTGATTAAGAAGGCGCAAGAAATCAAGAGGATCGAGATTGACAGCATCAAGAGAAGGCAGGACAATGACCGGAGACACAGCAAAAAGGGAACCAAACCCGTCATACCCGAGAGACAAAAACATGTCCGAGGCACGGCTATCAAGGATGACCAGTAGCCCCCTCCCCTCTTTGGCTTGTCCGGAAAGTACGTGTTTGCAGTATATACATTGACGGAAATGGCGAGACTCTGCAACTATACCGACGCAGAGACGTTTCGAGCTGGGGGGTTTTGTTTAGATCCATGATATGGTTAGTTATTCAAGGTGTAAATCCTGGCAACCAGACACGCTTTTTTTTTTTGTTTTTCCCTTCTTTGTTTTTTTTTCTTCTTCTTTGTCTCTCTCATTCTCTTTTTTCTCTTCCAATTAAATCACACCAAAAGATTTTGAAACCAACCAACTTAATCTACTCCACAAGCCACCAAACCGCCACCCAACCAACTCCCCCCTCCCCTCCGCCAGGCGAATCCATTCCACCGTTGATACAGGAGAGAATAGAGACACCACCCTAGCCGTACCCGGAGAAACACATTTCCACACAGCTGTAGCTTTTTGTTTACCGTTTTTTTTTGTTGTTTTCCTCTCAACAGGAGAACATCACCAGTTGCTATTAGCAAAAGAGCGTTGAACCCATTTCCGTCCCCCTCCCCCCTCCCCCTACATCACAACACAGCACAATAGCCGGTTTTATTTTTGAATACCTAGTTCCTCTTTTCTTCTTGCAGAGGTGATCTAGAAGTATTTATCCATCCAGTCTAAAAGACCAACCACTAGTTTTATCACCCTGTCATGCCCGATAAGCACAAACTCAAATTGTTTGGCAAGCACCACCACGGTGATGAGCTATCGCCATCCACATCCAACCACTCACAGCACCTGCAGCGCAAGTTTCTTGGCTTTCACATTGGCAAGCACGAGCTGTCGGACTCGTTGGCGTCGCCCACGGTAACCAACTCTGCCGATCAGCAGCTGAATCAGCAGCAGCAGCAGCAGCAACAACAGCAGCAGAATCAGAATCAGAACCAGAACCAGAACCTGTCCCAGGCGCTGGGGCAGAGCCTGGCCCCGCAATCGGGGTCATCATCGCCACACCACAGCATCCAGTCGCCGCAGCCACAGGCGCATGTGTTGAACAAGGAAGACAGCAACTCTGCATTCAAGAAAACGTCTGGGTCAATGGCGGACCTCAAAAAGTTTTTCAAGCCGTCCAAAAAGAACTCGAGGAAGGACGGAACGAGCTACAACGGGGCGGGGTTTTACTCGACGCAACTACACTCACCGCCGCCGATTGCCGGGATCAACAATAGCGGATTAACTTCGCGCGAGCACTCGAGCACCTCGCTCGCCAACCTCATAAACCAGACCAGCACCCAGTTGCTACACAATGCCTCGCACCTGACAAACACCAACCGCGACCCGTTTACGGACGACAACTCGCCTCTTGTGAAGAAGTACGGCAAGATTGGGAAGGAGCTCGGGAGCGGCGCCGGCGGGTCGGTCAAGTTGATCACAAGGCCGAGCGACGGCAAAACGTTTGCGGTGAAGGAGTTTCGGCCCAAACGGTCTAGCGAGAGTTTGAAGGACTATACGAGAAAGTGCACCGCCGAGTACTGTATCGGGTCCACGTTAAAGCACGCAAACATCATCAAGACCATTGACATTATCCACGAAAACAACCGGTACTTTGAAATTATGGAGTATGCGCCCATTGACTTTTTTGCCGTGGTTATGTCGGGCGACATGTCGAGAACGGAAATAAATTGCTGTCTCAAGCAAATACTCGATGGTGTCGCCTACTTGCACAGCCTCGGTCTCGCCCACCGAGACTTGAAGCTCGACAACTGTGTCATCACCATGGACGGGATCCTCAAGATTATCGACTTTGGAAGCGCCGTGATTTTCAAGTACCCCTATGACCAGTATGGCAACTCCAAGGACTCGATACACCCGTGCCACGGCATTGTGGGGTCGGACCCCTACTTGGCGCCCGAGGTTTTAAAGTCTCCCAACTCGTACAACCCGCAGCCGGTTGACCTCTGGTCCATTGCTATTATTTACTGCTGCATGACATTGAAACGCTTCCCCTGGAAAATACCCAATGCCGAAAAGGACAACAGCTTTAAGCTTTACTGCATGCCCGACGACAACTGGCACGACTACAACTTGAGCAATGAGTGCCACAAGTTGTTGCTACAACAGAGAAAGTTGAAGAATATGGTTGTGCGGTCAAACAAAAAGAAAAAGTTGCTCGAAGAAAAGGGCGCCAATGAAGAAACGGGAGTGGTGGGGGTGCCACCAGCAGCAGCACCAGCAGGGGAAACAGATTCCGCGGAGCGTGAAACGTTGGAAAAGAACATTGAGACGATTGAAGTTTTGTCCGAGAGCCAAATGCAGGATATACTTGGCCAGCTCAAGGCGATTGACGACAAGCTCGAAGAGTATGAGTTGCGCAAGAGCGAGATGAAGGATGCATTTACCGAAGCACGGAAGAACGACCCCGTTGTGCAAAAGCAGCAACAAGAACAACAACAGCAAGAACAGCAACAGGCGCAACATGCGCAACAGGAAGGCGGCGAGGAGAAGAAGAAGACACCACACAAGCAAATACACGGGCCGTACAGGCTAATGCGATTACTCCCACACGCGTCGCGGCCAATCATATACAAGATGTTGCAGGTTGATCCGCGCAAGAGAGCTACTTTGGAGGAGATCATGTCTGACGAGTGGATCCAAGAAATCCAATGCTGTACCGTAAAGAGGGTGACGCAGTCTGCCGATAACGTGGGAGCCAACTTTGACGAGGACGACAACGAGGTGTTGATCAAGGGCCTGCCGCCGCACGAGCATACGGTGGTTTTGGAGAATTAGTAGAATAGTCGTATATCCAAATTTTACAGGTTTATCGGCCCGACTCTGAATCAGAGTCCACAGTATTATGCAAGCTGCCGTTACAGATTGTAAACAGACACAACCTTTTGCTACCCCACAAAACTAATCGGAGGGGAGGCAGCCATAGAACGTTGGGGATAGACCCGGTTGGTTTGTTCTGGGTGTCTGTGGTTGTGGCAGATGAGCAGTAGACATTTGCTAGTTTGGCTTACCGCATCTCTCCTCCTTTTGTGTGGTTACAGTTGGGTGCATTTCATGCATATCAAAGAAGGTCTCAAGTTGGGGTGCTCCTCTTTTAAGCACTTTAACCAGTATCGTGACCAGTCCCCTTGTTTACTTCAAACAGGAGGGCTAAGCACCCTGCCCTAGCAGCAAGTGTTTGTAAATTATCCTCATCCTTAGATCGTTTGTAAACCTCCCCCCTCCCCCCTAGCCGCCTCCGAAAAAAAAAACAACAACAAGAAAGACAGCCAATACTCCAAATCCCTCTCGCATATAACCAAGCTGTCGAACGTGCGCCCATGTCTTCAAATACTCCCCCCCATCTCAACCCACAGAGGCTCAAGACGTCTTTGAAGATGGCTATAGGGAAATTGAAGTTCACCCAGGAAAAGAAGAGTGCGCTCTGCAAGCAGCAGCGGAGGCAATTGGCGGACTTGTTATCTCAGGGGAAGGAGTCCAGTGCCACCATACGGGTGGAGAATATCATTAGAGACGACATTTACATCGAGCTATTGGAGTACTTGGAGTTGTACTGCGAGTTGCTACTGGCGAGAATCTCAATTCTCTTGGACCGGCCTGTGTGCGACGAGAGCCTCGCGGAGGCGGTGAGCTCCATCATTTATGCTGCCCAGCACACGGCGTTGAAGGAGCTTGTGTCGATTAGAGACATTTTGATTTACAAGTATGGCCCGGAGTTTGGCAAGGCGGCATTGGAAAATGCCGACGGCAAGGTGCCGGACAAGATTGTCAAGCGGTGTGCAATTGATCCTCCGAATGAAGTGTTGGTTACATTGTATCTTTGTGAGATTGCGAGGGCGTACAAGGTTCCATATTCGGGGTTGCCCGAGCACCAGAGCGACGACGAAGATGACGACGACAAAGACGGCGGTACCAAGGAGCTAGAGGCGCCGTTGGCGGCCACAGAGGGCAGCAGCAACAACAACAGCAGCGGCGGCGGCAGCAGCGCCCCAGCCAACGATTTTGATGCATTGAGGGCCCGCTTCGCTGCGTTGAAAAAGTAGACAGTAGAAAAAAAAATAATAACAAAACCACCACCAAACCAAACCAAAACCAAAACCAAAACCAAACCAAAACAAACCAAAACAAAACAACAAACACCAACCTCACCCCCCAGTTTGTGTAGACTTTGAGCCAAACTCCCCAAAAGAAGAGGGATGCCCAGTGACAATGTCCAGTCAGATTCTTACCGAGAGACAGAGCTTGGAGCTTAACAAAGCGATACTACAGTATTTGGAACCGCTAGTTTCGAAAGAAACGAGCCAGGCCCTTTACCAGGCCCTCAAGACACCACCAGCGACAGGAGACAGCAATGACATTGTTGACCACTACCTCGAAAAGAAATGGTCCACGGTGCTACGGCTCCAGAAAAAGATTATGGATTTGGAGCACGAGTTGCACAATCTACGCTCCGAGGTTGAGCCGCTTCCCGCCACCATCACCAGGGACAAGGCCAACTGGTTGCCTCTGAAGCCCAAGGCGACATTCACGACCCCGGCATTGGTGCAGACGGTGGCGCTACATCCCTTTTTGCCGTTTGTTGTACTGGGAGCCGCAGACGGGACCATTTCCGTGTACAATGTCGCCTCCTTTGACGGCGACGGCGATGGCGATGGAGGCATGCCAGAAAAGTCTATTCGGGCCCACACGCGCGGCGTAAACAAGTTGGCGTGGTCGTTTGGCCGCGCCTTGGGAAGAAGGTGCGTGTTTGCCTCGTGCTCGTCGGACTTGAGTATAAAGATATGGGACGATGGCTACAAGCATATACGGACATTGACTGGCCACGACCACACCGTGTCGTCACTAGCATTTTCTCCCCGGGACAGCAATGTGCTATACTCGGTGTCGAGGGACAAGACGGTCAAGGTGTGGGACTTGTCGAATGGGGTGTGCACCAAGAGCTTTGTGGGCCACAGCGAGTGGGTGCGCGACTTGGACGTGGTTGGCAGCACCCACGGCGGGGGCGACTATATCTTGACCTGCTCCAACGACCAGTCTGCGAGGTTGTCGCACGACACGGGGGCCGGGATAGCCATGCTTATTGGGCACACCCACGTTGTTGAGACGGTCAAATTTTTGCCCCTGGCGTCCAACGCCATACTCGATAGCCATGTCAAGAAACACATGGACATGTACCCCACATTGCCGCTGGAACTTGTGTCTGACGACATTTACAACCAGCTCGGGTTCAAGTATTGTTTGACTGCGCTGAGGGACAATACGGTGAAGCTATGGCTTCTTCCTCCGCCCTCGCTCATTTCCAACCGGCCCCCGCTCCCGTCCAAGCACAACAACTCCCAGGGGTGGTTAATTGCCGACTTGGCGGGCCACACCAGCTGGGTCAAGACGTTGGCGGTGCACCCCAACGGCCGGTTTGTGTTTTCCGGCTCGGACGACAAGACTATTCGGATATGGGACTTGACCAGCTTGCAAACGGTGAGGACCTTGAGCGGCCACGAAGGGTTTGTCAATTGTATTGATTTTGCCCGTGCCGGCAAGGCCGATGATGACAAGCAGCAGCAGCAGCAGCAGCAGCAGCAGAAGCAGCCGTTGGAGTTGCGGGTCAGGCGCATGTTTGCCTCGGGCGGCGCCGACAATACCATCAAGGTGTGGACCTAGGCGTTGGAGGTGTAGACAAGAGAAATGATTGCATGTTGTATTTATAGAGTATGAGTAGATGAAACGAAAACTAGGGACATTTCCAAACAGTTGGCCGTGCTGGTTTCTGCCCCCCCTTTGGGCGAGCTCTTTTATAAAGAGGTGCTTTACTCTACTCTTGGCAGGGGGAGGCGGGGATCAGAGCCGCCATAGCCAAGCCTTGAAACGCATATAGAGGAGTTGCTCCCATCTATATATTTCCTCCCCTATTCTCCACCACTGTGTGGTCTTGAGAGAGGACACACACACACAGACACACACAGTATATTGAAATGACGCATGTGTGTGTTCCGCCAGTGACAGTGACAACCTCACCTAATCACACGATCATAATAAACCTCACCTAATCACACGATCATAATAAACCTCTCCAATGCGTCCGCCGCGCATCGAGCTATTGACATTCCTTTCAAACTGTTTCTCGTCTTTGACCAACATATTGGCCGCCTCCTTATTCAAGGGGTCATTGGGGTTGGGCTCCAAAAAGAGAAAGTTTAATCCAATAAGCACGCTATTCAACGACAATACCGGGCTCCAGTCCTCTCTCAAAATGTTCAAGCATACATTCCCCTCCAAGTCAATATTGGGGTGGTAGATCTTGTTGGTGCACTTGATCTTGGGGGGATCAATGGGGAAATTGCCATTGATTTCAACTTTAAAGCTAAAGGATCCCCGGGCATAGTATCCGTCGTGGGGACTGATTTGCAAGTCAAAGTTGAAAAAGTCGGCTGGGTTGGGGAAAGTAACCTTGATGGTTTTGGGCAAATCCAACTCGGTTATATCCTTTTGCACGCGTAGTTGTGCCGCCGATACCTTGTTGGCAGAGGTGGTGGAAGAGGCGGTGGTGGTTGACGGAGAAGGCAACGACTCGGCCAGCCTGGCCTCCTCCTGCTTCTTCTTTTGCAACTGGCGTATCTTGAGCATGTGGTGGAGATGGAAAAGGTCACAGGAAAAGGGGGGATGCTCGGCCCGTGATAGGTTGATTGACTTGGTGTATGTGTGTGTTTTCTAGACTGCCTTTTTTTTTTCTTCTTCTTCTTCTTCTTTATTTATTTGTGGAAGGAAAAAGTAGTATACCAAAGGTCAGGGCAAAGGGTTTCTATGATTCCGCAAGAGATACAGACGCCACCCTTACCAACCATACTACTATCCCTCCTACTGCGCTTTACAACAGTCTTGTTCCTACTACTAGCTGTCTGTTTGCTTGTTTTGTTCGTTGTGCAAAAGCT
This sequence comes from Zhuliangozyma blackwelliae, assembly GCA_030579015.1. NCBI lineage: Eukaryota > Fungi > Ascomycota > Pichiomycetes > Serinales > Debaryomycetaceae > Zhuliangozyma > Zhuliangozyma blackwelliae. Next base: position 394 of record JAKTZW010000352.1, on the reverse strand, counting down.
CATTATCAACCAGTACCCATATATCCACGTCCGCAAGAGCCAGCGACGCAGACAACACACCGACGTTAACCAGCTACTCAAGGAGTCGTTTTACAAACAGCTCAACAATAGTTCGCAGTACCTCCGGCGCGATAGTTTCTCGTCCCCATGATTTGGGTATACATTGCCAGCGATTTGAGAGGACTGCTTGGCGAGAGATGCAATGTGTTTGGATATAAACTAGCCGATGCCTACCTTGTGCTTGAAGCAGACAAGGATGGGAGAGAGGTGGCAATAGACCAACGTGTGCTTGAAGCAGACAAGTATGGGAAAGAGGCGGATCAACATGTGCCTCCTGATTTGCAAGTGATTGGCACCTTGAACAAGCCGCGGTCCAAAGCAGGATTGCACTTGT
>JAKTZW010000351.1:0-48210 GCA_030579015.1 Zhuliangozyma blackwelliae | reverse complement strand
GGGTAAACAGAATCACATTTCCATACTTGCTATAGAATAAAAGCTTAAAGGTAAACTGCTTTCGTTATGTGGCCAGTTATTTTTGAGGAATGGAGACATTCTTGGTTGAACCATTAAGCTATGTCATCAAAAAACAATTATGAGCCAATTACTTTTTTTCAGGTTACGCAGCCCTTGGCTGCAAATTTGTGCTGATTTGGGTGATGGAAGGATGAGAAAAAAAATTTAAAAAAAAAAAAAAAAAAAATTGAGGAGAGAAAGAGTCGGCATTGACACGGAATTCGGATACCTCTTTCCTACTTTGGTACCCGTTCCAGCTTTCTTCCGTCTGTTTCTGCATTCACAGTAATGGGGGAAGTGGCCTAATCACTCCTTGGCGTGACAACACCATCACCCGCTTGCAATGTATGTTTTCCTCAAATCTAGGCCGCATGCATTCATCATAGTCAGTGCATCAGCCAATGTAATGGAATTCCAGAAAGCTTGGTTCTGCAGTCCCGGGATCAGTGTGGCTGTGCGGAGAGGGAGGGGAGAGAATGAAAAGTTGGGAGAAAAACTCTAGAGCCTGGACGCAAATCGTTTTCCACCTTTAGGCAGCGACACAGCACCCTTGGTAGTGGTGGTGGACGTAGTGTTGGTGATCACCAATGTATATCGTTTGGGGGAGGGAACAGAGGGGGAACATAGGGGGAGGCATAGAGGGGAGGGAGGGTTGACGAGCTCTTGTCCTACTGGTCAAACGTGGGCCAGTTTACTAACGCATACATGGTCAACAAAAAAGATCACGCTCAGGCCGACTCTCTCATGTACTGATTCAAAACCAACTAGTGTGGCCACAGGGCACCAAATGGGCAAGCGTCAAAGCGCATTCTATTCTCATGCGGTTAAGTTATGCAGCTGATTTGCAGCCCAATACCATAAAATACAATACAATACAATCAATAATTTATTATTAAATACGCGCTTTTTTTTTAGTAGTTACATCCCATTCAATAGTCGCATCACCAAGCTTGACAACTTGTCGTGAAACTCCTTGCCGTTGGTGTTTTTTCTATCCTGGTACAACTGCTGCTGAATGGCAAAGAGCTGGTTAATGTCGTCTAGCGTCTGTTCCACCTTATCAATCAACTCCTTATTGCCCAGGTTCCTTGATGGTGTGAAAACCTTTCTAATCTTTGTCTTGTATGTGTTGTTGCTCGACTGGCGTTTGTACACGTCACTGAGGAACGACGTGGTTGCCGACGGCGGCGTGCCCATGCTCGGCATCGTCTCCTTGTTTTGAATATTCATCTCAATCAACTTGATCTCGCGCGCGCGTAAACTGATAAACACCGTCCGGGTGGTGATGGAGTCGTACTGGTAGTTGTTCTGGTAGTACAACAAGTCGTTCTTCATCGCGTTGATAACCTGTTGTTCCAACTTGGGGTTGATGGGACACGACTGCACCGAAAACTCGGGGCGGAACTCGTCGCTGAATGCCACCGATGGCAACAATGCCTTGTGCTTAAATGTCTCTTCGTACTTGTCATTGACCAACGCGTCGACTTCGAGCGCATCGCTGGTCCCGGCTCGTTTCCATACTGGCGCAGTCCGCATAATCGCCTCGCACTTGTGCTTAATCGAGCGCTGGTTGTGCTCGCTCACATTCTTCACCATATTGTCATTGATCAACGGAGTAAACACACTGGTCTTGGACCTCTTAATCTCCAACGTCTTTTGGCTCGTGACCCCTGGCGTCGACGTTCTAGAGGAACAGTCGTCTTCGTCGTCGGTGGCATTGTTGCTGCCATTGTTGTTGTCCTCGCCCTCTCGCTCACCCACATCCTCGTCGTCGTCAACGCCGCTATTCTCTTCCTCGCTCATTACATTCATCAAGCTTTTCATGTTGTACAAATCGTACATGGACTGGGTCCTCGACAACTTGTGCGGCATCACGGGCACCGGCGACGACGTCAATGAACTGCCAATACTGATTGGCTTTGTGGCACCGGCACCCATCCCTGCCAGCACTTGCAGCACTGGTGGGTGCCATGTGTATTCGTCAACCTCAATAGCCGGCGACGGTGTGCGTAGCGACTGGATAGAGCTCCTTTTTGGCATTGCTAGCACCGGCTGGGCTTCGTCAAAGTACCCGCTCGCGGTGGTTGCTACCGGGGTGTGCAAGGAGGGGTGAGACCCAACCGAGTTTTTCCACTTTTCCATGAATGAGCCTCCAAGCTTGCTCAAGGAAAAGTTGGAGTGCGATGACGAGTACGACGAGGTGAGGGACGAGGACAAATACGCCATTGACGACGATTTCGACAACGACGACAGCTGGTTGTGGCTGTTTTGGTTGTGGTTGTTTTGGTTGTGGTTGTTTTGGTTGTGGCTGTTCTGGTTCTGGTTCTGGTTCCGCCCTTGACTCATAATCGGTATTCCAATCACGCCAGACATCTCCACAACGGGGGTGTTTGTCACCGTTGATGTTGAACATTTGTTGGGGACTTCCCACCCCTTGACAGACGGGGTCGACTTTGGCAATGAATTGTCCGACGACGAAACGGAGCTGGAAAACGTTGCCCCAAACCGTATCGGGATGGGCTTGATGGCCAGCTCCTCGGGTTTGTCCATACTGGTAAACTCAATCTTGTCATTGCTGGGGATGATTCCATTCAATATAAAGATCAACTTTTTGGCCACAACTGGGTTCCCCGTCATCACCACCACCCGCGTCACCTCTCGGTGATTTGTGGCCACGACATTGCAGTACGGCTTCCGGCTCAACAGCTCTCGGTATTGCATGAGCAAGGCCAACAAGCTGGCAAGAAACGTGTTGGAGTTTGACAGGGTGCTGTGCTCCATCAACGGGTTGGAGTGGAACGAGGTTGACGCCATATTGGTGTTGACCGGCTTGCCGTCCTTAAACTCGAGCCAGTTTAGCACTTCCAACACCCAATTCACCAACATGGGATTGTACTGGTGGTTGTCAACCGATGACTTGATAAGGCGGTTGGAGTTTATCAATTTGGGGATGTTGTAGTTGTAGTGCACCGTCTTTATGAGTTTGTACAACTGGGCGTTGATGTCAATGTCTCCCTGTAGTATGTGGTTGGGAAACTGGATTCGTTTGTTGACCAAGTATTGGCACCCACACACGTTGCCCTCGTGGTCAAAAAACATCCCCAGATTGAATTGTCCCAACAACTTGCGGTATATCAACTTTTGGAGGATGATCATGTAGTGGGTGATCTCCTGCCAGTTGTTGAACAAGACGTCGGGCGCAGTACACATGGATTCCAACGGTATGACAATTCCAATAGCAAATCGGCTATTCACGCTGTTGGTGTTGGTGTTGGTGTTGCCGCTGGCACTGGCGCTGGCGCTCTTGCCGTTGCCGTTGGTGCTGTTGTTGTTGTTGTTGTTGTTGTTGTTGCCAACGCCCTTCTGCACCAGCTTCTTTAGGCTGGAGTCTTTGCTGCATAGCGCTGGCGTCGGCACCCAGTCGTTGTTGCGGCTATTCGATAAGGATGATAAGGACGACGATGAATCTGCCTGGGGCTCGGAGTCGCTTATGGAAAACAACCTGGTTATTAGCATGGCATGGTAGGGGCCGCAGATTGAGTTTGTCATTACGGGCAAGGCGTGGATCTTGATGGTGCATTGGGCTTCATTTGTGGGTAGTCCGCCTCCAAACATGTAGTCGTGCAACTCAGACACATTGTGGTACATCTTTGAAGTGAGTATGCTCTTTGATGGTGATCGCTTGAGAGGTATGCTCTGACTCTGGCTCTGGCTCTGGCTCTGGCTCTGGCTCTGGCTCTGGCTCTGGCTCTGGCTCTGGCTCTGGCTCTGGCTCTGGCTCTGGCTCTGGCTGGGCGAGTTGGTGTCGCTTGCAGAGTCGTACAACACCTGCTTGTTTCGGAGGTTTCCGCCGTCTTGCGACACCACTATTCGGAATAGTTTGTTGTTAAACTGGTACGGCTTTAGTTGGTTGGCATTATGGGTGCCGTATAGAATCTCCCTCGAGTAAGCATCTTCAAAAGAGTTGTAGGTTGAGTTGGTCAACGGCGGCGAGGTTTGGTTGTTGAAGTTCCCAGTCGCCACGGCTGGATGGTGCTGCGTCGGGGCGGAGTTTTGCTTAAACAATCTCCCCAACATGGTGCCCTATTCTGTTTATTCTTTCAGTTGTGGCTCTCTGTCTCTCTGTCTCTCTGTCTCTTACTGGAGGCGTTGACACATCTAAGCTGGTTATAGGGATGCCGAGTTGCGGTAATTTAATCAACAAACAAAAAAACAAACAAACAAAAATAGAAACAAACAGATCTTCTTGCGAGGAGTCTGGGGCAACTATAGTGTATAGGGTGGTCTGGTGGGGAGGGATAAAAAACCAGGCGGTAAAACAAGTGTATACTGTTGGCTGACGTGTGTGTGTGTGTGTGTGTGTGCGGAGGGGTGTAGTGATTTCGTCTTGAGTATGGAGAGGAAGAAACAAAATAAAAAGAGAGAGAGAGAGAGAGAGACAATGTATGAAAACGGTCCACTAATGCGAAGGCGTTCTTTTTTTAGAGTTTGTTTTTTTTTTTTGGTTTGTTTTTTTCCTTGGTGACCAGAGAGAGTGAGTGAGTGAGTGAGTGACTTGATGATGACGGTGGTCTAGAATCAGAAATGTTGTGCCTTGGCTCTAGCGCATAGTATTTGTGTAGCTGGCACCGCGGGCGATAGGAGGAGGTTGCTGCTGCGTTCACAACACTATTGGCTCTTCTTATTCAGGGGCCTTGTTAAAGGCAGATGGCAGCAATTGAGCAACTCTTGCTCTCATTGCGACACTCTCGGTTCCGTTTCTTTTAACCCGATCGATGATGCGCACTGCCTTTCCTTTTTTAGTCTTACACTTTTGTTCCCAGCAAATTACGTTCCAGCCGTGCCCACACTGGTAAATAACGCGGAACCGACCCCAAAAAAATGTGCTATACCCAATCACAGAGACCATTAATATACTGACGCCACTTGTCATGTGAATTATGGGGGAGAGAAGGGGTGGGGGAGGAGAACTTGCCATGGCACCTGCCCGCCTATTGCAACACCACACCACACCACACCAAAAAAAAATAGGCTGGTTATCTCTATATACCCTTCAACACATCCTCCAAAATGCCAAGGAAAACATCAGCGTGGCTCTTTCCAAACAATAACGTGGGTCTGAGCCTAATAGACACGTCTCCGCAACCGCCAATGTTGACCCCGCGCTCTCTGCAACCAAGCAAAATCTTGTTTCTAACGTCAGCGTCGGTGCAATCCCAAGCAATAAACGTACCAAAGTTCTTGCCCCGGAGGTTGCTCACCTTGTCTGACTTGCTAATCAAGGTATGTAAACCGCCGTACAAGTAGTCGCCCGTTTGCGCCGTGTGTGCCACTAGCCCGGACTTTTCAATCTCTTGGTAGATGGCCTTGGCCAAAATAGCCTTGGATGGATCGCCGCACCAGGTGTTAAACTGTCTGTACGCCTGTTTGGGCTGCAAGTCGGGGTTGCTAAAGTAAAACCCAGCGGCTTGGAACTTCTTGCTAAACGAGACCATGTCTGGGGGAGTGGTCAAGTTCCAGTGCTCGTGGGCCCAGTACTTGCCTGTGGCGCCAACACCGGTCTGCACCTCGTCGACAATAAACAAGACGCCGTGCTTCTTGGTAATGTCGCGGACGCCCTGGAAAAAGAATGGCGAAGCGTGGTTGTCCCCGCCCTCCGATTGGACTGGCTCCACAATGACGGCGGCAACCTTGCCACCCTGCTTTTCAATGGTTGCCTCCAACTGTTGCAAGCAACGCTTTTCCTCGGCTCTGTTTTCAGCCTCAAAATCTTGCAAGGGATACTTCAACTGGGGGAACGGGGACAGCGGCCAGTCAAACTGAGGAATGTCCAACTTGTGTATAGCCTTGCTTCTGGTGGTACTCAAGGAGCCAAACAACCTTCCGTGGAAACCACGGTCAAACGACAAGATAACCTTGTCACTAGCACCGGGCAACTGGTTGTGCATCACCGACTCGAGCTCCTCGGCGGTGAAACCATTGTCGCCCCTCTCCTTGCTGTGCTGGTACATTAATGCCGCCTTGTATGCGGTTTCGTTTGCATCCGATCCGCTCAACGACGTCCAGACCTTGTCCATGCCAGGAGGCGCGGCGGCCAAAATACCCTCCTCGAGAATCTGCTTGTAGTTTGTCGATGGGAAGCACGCCAATGCTGGTCGGTTGACAATGGCAGAAACCATCTCCTCCGACTGGGCAGCCTTGATCAATGCCGGGTTGTTGTACCCAAGTGGGATGGACGAGATCTGGCAGTAGACGTCGAGGAGCCTATTGCCGTCGGCGTCGCTAATATAGTTGCCCACCGAGTTGAAGTAGTCAGCCACAAAGTAAGTGGCCCGGTTGTCAAAGATTTCGCCAAGCTCATTGTTCAACTTTTGGGATTTTGGGCCGGGGATGGCTTCGGTTTGGAGAACGGGGGCGGCTGGCTCTTGTGGGAAGTACTTGGAAGCGACCGAGGAGCTGAACCTTTGCTGGTGCATGCCGACAGTGCGCTTAGCAATTGCTCTCAACATGGTGTGGGGTAGACAAATGAGAATTGTATTGCTGGGGAGGAAAGTGAAAAATTGAGGTTGACAGAGAGAGGTGGGAGTGGGGGGAAGGGAGAAGGCACCGAGGGGTACTTATAAAGGAATTGTCGTCGAGCGATGCATGTAGCGTGTTTCGAAAGAACGGGTAGTGATCACCGCATTGTATGTAACCGCCATATACTAAACACACGAGCCGCCCCCATTCCATTTCTGAAAAATGGACCTCGTTTCCCGAAAATCAAAAATAAGAAAAAAAAAAAAAAAAAAAAAAAAAAAAAAAAAAAACAAAGATCAACGAAAAGGCGCAAGTCTGTCCCAGAGAGGAAAGTCAATGCCCCCCAACTTTTTCTGTTACACTCTTTTTTTTTCATGTTGTTACTTTTGCATCCACTGGAAACCTATTTGATCTATCTAATCCCTCTTCCAACGAACTTGGCCACGCTGTTTTGCATAGTAGACACCCCCAACTTGCAAGTTGGTGTTCCATTGGTCAACGTATGAGCACAAGGCACTGCCCAAAGCTAGTTCGCGCAACATCTTGGTCTCGTCGAGGTATAGAGTAAACCCATGCAGGCCGTTGGTGACAACTCTCCCCACCCGTTCCCGCACCTCGGACTCCTTCTCGCCCAAGTTGTGCACCCTCTCCAACCACTGTCCTTTAAAAGTCCACTGGTAGGTGTACCCGTCAACCAAAGTAAACATTCTGTAGCTGTCAATGGCATCCACGCGGTGGCTAATGACATGCCACCCCAATTCGGCGGCGGGGGCCTGGGCCGCCCGGATAAGCAAGATGTTGCTCCGCAATCCGGCCCGGACCACGGCACAGGGCTCGCTTTCGCCATTGGCACCTGTCCCCGTAGCTTGTGTGTTGTACATCTTGTAAGCGCCCTTGACGGCCCTAGAACGCGTAAACCAAAAGATTCTTTGGCCCGGATCTTGCGGACCACTGCCCAACTTACCTCCCTGGGTGTCAAACACGTCAAACGTCTTGTTGCCAGAGCCAAACTGTTTGGTGACGAGATACTGCGAGATGTTGTCTTGTGGCATTTCCTTGATGATGGGTACATAGTGCGACTGGTTTCGATGGGTGCCAAGGATGACGGACTGGGCCATCACCACTGGTCTCATAAGCGGGGAAAGTACCAATTCAATAGGCATTGTTGTTAGCAAAGATGTGGGGAGGGGGGATGACAGTAAGAAAGTATAGAGACTTTTGCCATATTTTGGCAACATTTTTCGTCAACTTTTGGGAAAACAAACAAAAAATAACAAAGAAAAGAGAACAAAGCAAAAACACAAAACTTTGATCATATGCATGGAGTTGCTTGTGATATAGTTGCCCCTTTTTATGTATAGATCTTGCTGTTTTGGCCATAAAAAACGGGCCAATCCAACTTTTCAGCTGGTAGCGTCAAATAGGTAGCGCCCAACTGTGTAATATGTACAATATAGCCTATGCAGGACATTTTTTTCTGATTGATTTTATTTTAATGGCTACCGCCCAGCCACTCTGTATGCTGTAATCTGGGTTCAGTTCCCAGTGTCGGGGAGTTGCACCGAAAGACCTTGGTCTTTCAGTTCTTTTTCTTTTTTTCCTCTTGCAGCCCTCTACAAGGTAAAATGCACCAGTCAACTTGTATTCCATGTGTGTTGTGATTTTCACATATATTACACACTCTAATTCCAATCCTTCAACCCATGCCTCTCCAAAAAGGCAAAGTAGTCATCCCTGTCAACGTCCTGTGTCAAATTCTCCTCCTCCTCCTCTTCCTCATAGTCATTCGACCACATCAGCGAATCGATAGACAGTTGCTGATGCTCAATGCCATAGGCAGCACAGTAGTCAACAGACGCTTGCAAGGCGCATACAATATTGTCGTTGCCAAACCCCGGAACGTCTTTGTAAATGTTCCCATGGTGGTTCGCCTCGGGCACCTGCAACCTCAGCTTCAACTTTTTCCCGTTTGGCCCTGACGCAGACGCATCCTCACCGGGCTTTACAAATAGCGACTCGTCCGACATGTCCAACAATGCCTGAAGCACCCCCCTGATGTTGATCCTGTGGACGGTATAATCGCTGATTGACAACGACAATGTCAAGAAATCTTCGGCAACCCATTTTCCCCCTTCCTCCTTCAACAGCAGAACCAGCCACCCGGAAATCCCATTGGGGATCAAGATGTTTGATTTCAGACACAAATCCTGGGGGTTCTGCAAATCCCACCCCACAAGGGGAATGTCAAACGAGAGCGGCGACGAGATGTGGCTGACCTTGTAAACGTCGCGCTCGGCCGTCTTTGGCGCGTCGCTGGATCCAAATAGTGGCGACTCGGTCACAAAGTTGACCTTGTCCTTAACAATAACCACCATGTTGGGGCGATACAAAACGGTCCCGCACCCGCAGTCGTCAAGGTGTGCCCGCGCAAAGCCCACCCAGATCTCCCTGTGAGGGATGATGAGCTCTTTTGTCCGCTCAGCCGGGATGATATCGTTCAAGTTGACGAGCTGGGTGCCCCCACGGAGTGGGCCGACTTGGTTTTCCGGGGACAAGTTTTCGTTCAACCGGTACTCAAACACACACGACCCCTCAAAGTCGCACCGCAACACGTCCATGTTGGCCCACCGGTAGATGAAATACAAGTGGGTGTCATACCCATCCTGTTGTCTCTCATCGTGGCTCACAAACGGCGTCCAATTCTTTTGCGTTCTCAACTGGGGCAAGTTGGCCATTTTGAGCTCCACGACTCGGCTGTACACCTGTCTGTCGTAGCGTGGGTTGAGCGCCGCGTCCACGTTGGCCTTGCCCCGCTGGAATTGCCAGGGCCAGCAGATAAACATTGAGCGGTAAAAGTCAGTAAACGTCACCAACTTGTCGTCCTCGTCGTCGTCATAGTTGATTAGCTTTCTATGGTACGAGTTGAAAATCATCACTGGCTCTTCATACCCGTTCTTGTTCTGCACCAAAAGCAACCGCGGGTCCTCTGGGCCGTAAAACTTTCCATTCGTGTTGTCATAGTCGTGCCAGAATGGAACATGAAGGAAGCTTGGGAAACCGAGAATCTTGTACTTTTGCGGCGAAGCAGCCGCTCCTGCTCCTGCCTTGGCTCCTGCTCCTGCCTTGGTTGCGGCAGCAGCTGCTGCGGCCCCTGGGTTGAGGCTGTTTGTTGGGACAAGTAGCTTGGTATCAATCAACTCCTTCCAATCTTTATCAAACAATTGTGCATATGTGAGCGATATTATTGGTTTGTTGCGCTGGCCCTTGGGACTGTACAAGATTCTCGAAATCATATAGTGCACGCCGTACTGCTCGAGCCACACCGAGCTCCCCGCTAGCCGGTACCAAAACCGGTCAACCACTTTCATTTCTAGTTGCACCTTCAACTCGGGGAGGATAAAGGGCTCGAGCTCGCGGAAATACAGGTTTGTTCCCTGCTCAATCTCTTGTAGTACGCCCGTGAGAATCTCGTGGAGGGATACACTCATATCGACCGCCTCGTCAACTTCAACCACACTCGTCTGCGCCAAGCTGGAACATTGGCCCAAATCCAAGTTGATGTTCTTTTCCGAGTCAAACACGGTAAAGTTGTACTTTTTGAAGCTGGCGCCTGGGTCGGCCATGCTAGGGTCCTTCACCTCCGATTTGACAAAGGCGGGGTTGTTCATGGCTTTTTGGTTGAAAAATGCCGCATTCTTATCAACAAAGGCAGCAATATCGTCACCCTCAATGGGCAAGTCGCGGGGAAATATCACCTGGTTTATAAACGTGCGTCGACCATCGGATCTCATGAATGGAAACAGGGGGAGCCGGGGGTACAGGACATTGTTGGTATGTGTAACCAACTGTAGTATTGCCAACGCTAGGAGCGAGGCAATGGTCCAATATAGCACCCTTGATACTAGTCTCTTGCGGGCAATTTTGTTGCTCATGTTGGGTGGGGCGGAAGGTGATGGAGGTGGCTGTATATCTTTGCGTTATGAGAAACTGGTTTTTTTTCTTTCTCTCTTCTTCCTTTAGTTGCTTGCAGAAAAGAATCGAGGGCCATGTTACACATCTCACATGGTAGAGAAACAGCAATAAGGTATATGTCCTCGTCTCTAAACAAAGTACAATCATGTAATAAAGTGTCTACTTTCAACTAGCTGAGTTTTGTATGTACTCACCCCTCTTACATTCTCTAAACCTTCCCTCGGGTCCTGCCTCAAGCATTCTTTTCCTTTTCATTCTTATCCTTGTCCGGGAACACCAGTTTCATATATATATCCTGCTCCTTCCCGTACGCAGAACAAAACTTTGCACTTTCAGCCACGGCACACTTGATGTTTTCATTATTGGACCCGGCACTATTCACCCCATCGCCCGGGCCAAACAACTTGGACTCATCGAGCTTGAGCAAGCTCATAAGGAGTCCTTGGATGTGGACAAGATCAATCGTCATGTCGCTCATTGATAGCGAGAGCAACAAGTCGTCAAGATCGCCGTTCTTGTTGATCTGCCACTGCGAGATCCCCACGGGGACGAGGACACTTGGCGTACCCTCCTTGCATGTGTTGTGTGGCTCAGCAACATCCCAACCAACCAAGGGGAGATTGAGCGACAAGAACGGGGATACGTGCGAGATCTTGTACTCCTTGTCGCCATCCTTGGTGACAATTGCAAGGCTGGGGCGTTGCATTGCCACACCACACCCACAAGAATCCAAATGTGCAGTGATAAAGCCAATCCAGATTTCACGGCTGGCTGGGATACTGTGCTCGAACCCGTAGGTGGCGAATAGGTGATTGATGTTGATCAATTCGGTGCCGCTCCTCAATGGACCTGTCCAAGGTGCATCGTTAGGTTCGGCACCTTCAGGGGCCCCATCCTTTGGCTTTTCGTCCTTTGGCTTTTCGTCCCTTGGCTTTTCGTCCCTTGGCTTTTCGTCCTTTGACTTTTCATCTTTTGACTTTTCGTCCTTTGGCTTTTCATCGCCGAGTTGGTACTCAACCTCGCAGTCAATGGTGCCATCCAAAAAACACTTTACAATTTCCAAATTTTCCCATTGGGAAACAAAATAGACAAACTTGTCGTGGCCAAACTGTCCGCGATCGATCGAGCTCACAAACGGAGTCCAGTCCCTTTGCACACCAACATCATCCGCACCGCCTACTCTCACCTCTTGCACCTTGGTGTACACTCTGGTGGCATACTCCCCCTGATCCAAGCCCTCCACATTTGCCTTACCCTCCTGCGATTGCCAAGGCCAGCTGACAAACATGGAACGATAAATGTTGTAGTCAATCTCGGCTTTTGCATCGCCATTCTTTGTTTCCACTTTGGCAACCTTTCTGTGCAACGCGTCAAAGACCATCAATGGCTCCTCGTGGCCCTCGGAATTTTTCACAAGCATGAGTTTGGGTGCTTCCGCGCCGTATACCCGATCGTTTACGTTCTTGTCATCATGAAACACGGGGATGGGTAGCACCGAGGGGTACTTGACGATATTGTACCCACCAGCGCCATTCGGCACCACCAAATCGGCATTGTGTATTTCTTCCCACGCCTCGTCGAAAATCTGGCCGTAAACGATCGAGACAGAAGAACGGTCCTTGTCGCCGCTCTTGGAGTACTTGATCGCCGAAACCATGAAATGGATGCCGTACTCCTCGAGGTAGACAGACGTGCCTGTCAGCTCGAACCAGTGTTCGTTGGCCTTTTTGTCGGCAACGTGTCTATCGATATCGCCAAAGAGCGGCCTCAACTCGTCGTAGTACGGCGTGCGCGAGCTCTTGAACGCTCTAATCAACTTGTTCATGTCGGAGCTCTTGTTCATCTTCTTGGCCCCTACTTGAAACTTGATGTTTTCCAGCAAGGCGGGGCACTGTTTACCATCAACGCTGGAGCCAAACACCTCGACTTTGCTAGACTGAGAGTTGGAGTCCAGCTGCACCGGGGGATCCGGGTGCTGGTACCTGAATATGGAAAAGCTGTTGCTCGGAAGCTGGGCACCCAACTTGCCAGAGTAGAAATCCAACAATTCCGACTGGGTCGTGGCAGCAAACGATTTGGGAAAGATGATCAATTTGGTGAATGGCTTGTTGTAGTGGCTGACGGGGTAGGCGTTTTCCAAGCGCTCGTCGCTTTCCACAAGGAACGTGTTTTCCGGCTTGCCGTCGTCTGGCGTCTCAACGCTAGGGCCCTGGCCCTGTGGCTGCTTGTATATGAAGGGCGTGTGATTTTTGATGGAATCCACCAAGTTGTAGTCCTCGTAGTAGGACACGTGTAGTGTAAGCAAAAGCACCACCGAGCAAATGGCTACCAACAACAAGGTGGCTTTCTTGGATGCTGATAAGTGTGACATTTTAGCAAGACAGGTTGTTGTCGAACCGGGGGGAAATAGCTTAGATGGTGGTGGGTAGTTGTTGGTTGGTGGTTGGTGGTTGGTCGTAAGAAAACGAGGGTGAATATTACCATGGGTGTAATCTGAAATTTAAGGTTTGAGGCGGACCAACAGCAAGAAAAAAAAAACAAAAAAACAAAAAAACTCTAATCAATACGAAAAACAGGTTGCACAGTAAACAAGGGGGGAAAAGGGATATCTTAGACTATGCCAGTGCTACGATTGGTCTATACCTCGATCTTACTGTGTGGCTTACGGCACCCTCGAGACAACGTGTTTTCAGCCCTTGGAAGACCAGACTTTGTAGCAGAATAGAAACAATCACGTAAAGTATATTTCAAATAGCCAGGAATCAAAAAAAAAGGAAACCAGGCCCACCCGCATTATCAAAATATCCGTAAACTTGTTTACTGTGGGTTTACTGTTTCGCCAGTGCAAACAGCTCTGTTGACCCCACCCCCACCTCTCTTAATACACCCTGCGGTGTTTTATAATCAATTCACTATATCTAGATGCGCAACTTTTCAAACTCACTAGCCTTGACAAAATCTGTCGACCCACTGGCTATAATCTCGTTCTTGATGGCATCGGGACCAACCTTAGTCAATAAGGTCGTGCCACCCTCCTTCCCGTTGCTGCTCTCCACCAATTCGCGATCAACATCTTCTGCGTCTTCATCACCACCCTCCTCATCCTCATCTTCCTCGTACTCTTCCTCATCCTCGTACTCATCATCATCCTCATCTTCATCCTCATCTTCATCTTCGTAGTCATCATCCTCATAATCATAATCAGTATAATCATCCTCCTCCTCAGTATAGTCATCAACATCCTCATCTCCCATTTCTTCACCAACTGCATCCTTTCCATTCTCAGCACCGTTAATAGCACCATCATCACCATCATCACCATCATCTACATCGTCGCCACCCTCATTCTTCTTTCCAAACAACATAAAGTTCTTCAACGGGGATGTAAACGACGACGAGATTGGCCGTTCCAAAGTTGATGCTCTGCTCCGTGACTTTGTAAGCAAGTCCGGGTTATCGCTATGCTCCTTCACGGGGCTGCTCCCATGAGTCAACTTCTGGCCTTTCTTGACTTCGGGGGTTCGGTTCAACAACTCCTCTTCGTCACTATCGCTCAAATCACTAAAGTTAATCGGCTCTCTCCAATAGTTGACGTCGTTAAACTTTTCATCAGTCTTGATATCCTCAGTAAAGCTTCTTGGCGACCCAGGAGACCTTGGCGACCCCGGGGTCACAGGAGTGCCACAGTTGGGCGAGCCCGTCTCGTCGCGGTGTTTCATGTACTCGCTCCACTGCGCATCGTTCCAGTTGGACGATATATTGCTCACCTCCCTGATGGGCGGGAAAAAGTGGTCAACCAAGCCACCAATGTGAAGGTAGGACGACTTGTAACCTGCAAGCTCCAACAATTCCATATGAACCTCTCCATCGGGGTTGATTGTGAATATACGGTGCGACGGGATGTGCACCGACCGGTAGGATATAGCATCTGTGATACGGTTACCAAACCCGGCGTAGAATGGCGTCGCCCCGTCGTCGTCGTCGTCAATGTTGCTGCTGCTGCCGCTGCTGCCACCTTCGCCACTGGTGTTGACCGACTCTGGGGAAAGAAAGAGGCTCCGGATATCCGACAAGCAAGCCATTTTAAACACCTCGGGCTTCTTCAACACCACTTCGCGTCGCAACGCAGCAAACGTGCGGTCGGGCGAGAGGATAACGGGCCCGGCGGGGAGCTTTACCCCAGACTGACTGACCCCCTGCAAATACTGCCTGGTTGTATCCGCCTGTCCTACCGATCTAGCAGTAAGGTACATAATATTGTACCCATTTTGGCGGATCTCCTGAAACAAACTGGCGACACCGGGATGCGTCCAGTCGCGACCAATCAAATTGAGGACATGCCCCAACGCGTCGGACTTGGTGATGGTTCCATCGATGTCGGAAATCACAATGGGCGTGCTCGACTTCCAGAGGTACAAATTGGCAGTAACCTGCGACGAGCTCTCAGGAGACTTGAACTTGAGCGAGTTCTCGCCATAGTGCAAGTTCATCTTTGACAACTGCTCCGAAGTGAGCCGAAGGGTTTTAAAGTATGTCTTGCCGCTGTCCAGCCCGGAGGATAAAGTCGTGGTTGTGTTTATGCTGGCGCTGGTGCCAGAGCCAGTGGTGGTGGCTGTAGCTGCCGTGTTGGTAGTGTTGATGCTTTGGTCATCTTCCACATCCACACCTTCCAAATCAGCCAAGTTGCTGATTCTGATATTGCCATTCTCGTCCTTGGTGATGATCTGGTCCCATGCCTTGACCTCGTCGCCCTGGCTCTCGCCGCCAATCTCCTCGAGGAAAATCTTTTTAAACATCTCGTCGGAATTGTCAATATTCTTTTGCGAGTTGGGCTTGTACCCATCCATATCAATCAACATGTCGCCGTTCAAGTCGATCTTTGTCGGGATATTCAACTTTTGGGTAATCTTTTTAGCATTTGCAAGCGCCAACTTTGATTGCATGGATGGCGTGGGCGATTTGGATCCAGGAGAAGCCACGTCACTAAGCTTGATCCTCTCCTCCACCTGGTTCAAGTCCAAGTCGTCATCGGGTTCTGATGGCCCGCTAGCGGGGCTGGACCCGGGCGACGATACGGGCGATATCACGGGGGAGGTCAACACGCTGTGCGACAAATCGTGGTTTCTATCGTCAACCTCAAACACAAAGTGCGCCTCGCCCCCATCGCCTAGCTTCATCGGCAAGTTGGTCTTCATGTCATTGACATACAAGTCGATCTTCTTCTGTGACGGCTTGATGATCTGGAACTTGCCAAACCGGACGTGCCACGGCGACGTGTGCAACGTGCCATCGGGCTGTTCAACGACAATGACGTCAATGGCGCCGGATAGCGTGGCTGGATTGAGTGAGTTCCACTGATTATAGACGTATCCGCCTGCTTTGGCAACGTATTGCATGGTTTGTCGGGTCGTAGGGTTGGTATCGCGTGGGTTACTATAGAAAATGTATGTGTTTTACGTGCGTGGCAATGGTTTATTTTTTTCCTTCCTTTGCTTCTCTCTCTCCTGCTCTGCCGTAGTCACCCCCCACACGCACGCACACACACACTTCCGAGCAATCCATGTGCAACAATTAGCAAAGTGGGGGGAGTGGGGGAAGGGGAGGAGGAAGGGGAGAATTGCTTAATTATAAACTTGGTACAAAAACTACTTGACAGTTACCGGGTCTTCCCCACTAGCGATATTACACTGGTGCATCAACCTCCGTTCATCACCCCCGTTGGCGCCCAAACCCTTAAACTCACCCGTGACAGAGTGCCACACACCTCGGTTGTAAAACAAAACCAAATCGCCCTGCTTCCACGAATGTGCCAACACCTGGTCGGGCGCAATGCTTGGCCGCATTAGTGCATGCACCTTGTTTCTAGCCTCCTTCAACCCCAAAGTCTCAACCGTGTCGCCCCGTTTGGTGTGCAACGCAAACAAACAACACCCGTGAACTTGCAAATGGTGCTCACCAGTAACCGGATTTGTCCACACCATGGGTAGCTTCTTTACTTTGGACTCTTCCCAATCGGGGAGATCCTTGAAATCCATCTCCTTATCCTCGCTCACCATGGTCAAGCCGTCGGAGGTTGCCCTGGCAGGGGAGATAAAGATGTAGGGGTGGGGAGCGTACTCGACAACCGTGTTCAAGGCAAACTCCTTATCGTCGTCGCTCAAGTTTTTAAAGGCTTGTGCTCCGCTGACAAAACAGGTTGCACCCTGGGTCAACTTCAACTCGCTGCCATCGTCGTCGTACTTGATTGTTTGATACTGCGTGGCTGGAGGCACCTTGATGCCCAACAACGTTGTCACCTTTGGCGGGGACAAGTCGTAGAGCGCACTGTCAATGTGCCACCTGTAAAACCTTGTTTGCTTTCCGTCCTTAATCTGCTCGGGAGTCAAGGGCGTGTGGTGAAACGTGGTATGAGAAGGGTGTGTCAAGGTGATGGCTTCTCCATTCTCGTTGCCAGGCTCATCAGCAGCAAACGTCCCCTGTCCCAAAATCTGCACCTGCGGTTGCGACTTGACAGAACACCCATCCTTTCTCAACACGGACTGGGTGTGTCTAAACTCCTTGCCGTGGCCATAGGCAGCACCATTGGCTTCCTTGGGCGGGGGGATACTGGGGTCAAATCTCCGCGTCAACTCGTACTGCGACTTGGGCAGCAACTCGGCCTGGTCAGGGACCAAGACTACCAAGTACTTGTGCACCGCCTCGTTGAGCAACTTAAAGTCTTCATCATTGAGGTTGGCGGGGTCGTTCTTGGCATACGCCGGCAAAGTGATGGTGCAGCCGAATGGGGTATCTTTTAATGGAGTAGCAACTAGTGATTCCTTATGCATTGTGTGTGTGTGGCGGGTGGTGCTTGACAGTGCAGAAAGGTGTTTAGGAATCTCTATTTATATATTAGCAATCAATCAGTCGGTGTGTGTGTGTGTGTGTGCGCGCGTGGGAGGGGAGAGGGGGAGGAGGTAAGGTTGTGCTTATCACCTACGCTATCACTTCTTCTGTATGCAAGTTGGCTCCGGTGGGACTCCAACGGAAACGGAGTTGGCCGAAGTATATCACGTGATTATTAAAGTGAAGTGCCCAGCCCCTTCTTTCTCTCTCTCCCCCTTTACCACAGGAAAGCAAGGTCTGGATGGATATCCGTTCCCCATCCGTATCCATCATCTCTATCTATCACTCCTTTCTGCCCACCACATTTACTTGTTGCGTGTACCCAGCCATGTCCCCTCGCAATTATTATTTTTTTTAGCGAATAAAAAGTTCTCATGGTGATCTCCAAGATCTCCACCACCACCAAGAGCACCACCACCACGACAATGGGCCATTACGTGACAATTGCCACCTGCAACCTCAACCAATGGGCGTTGGACTTTGAAGGCAACAGAGATAGGATAGTTCAGTCCATCGTCGAGGCCAAGAAGCAAGGCGCCAAGCTTAGAGTCGGGCCCGAGTTGGAAGTTTGCGGATACGGGTGCCTTGACCATTTTGCCGAAAACGACTTGTACCACCACTCGTTGGAGGTATACGGCGAGATCTTGGCCAACCCAGAGACCCACGACATTTTGCTAGACATTGGGGTCCCGATCATCCACAAGTCCATAAAGTACAACTGTAGAATCATCTCCTACAACGGAAAGATCTTGCTCATCAGACCCAAATTGTACCTCGCCAACGACGGCAACTACCGCGAGATGAGGTACTTTACCGCCTGGAATAGACCCAAGTACTGGGAAGAGTACCAGTTGCCAAAGTTTATTGCCAAGATCACCGGCCAGTCGAGAGTCATTTTCGGTGACTGCGTCATCCAAACGTTGGAAACGAGGTTGGGGTGCGAGACATGCGAGGAGTTGTTCACGCCAAACTCGCCGCATATATCAATGGCCCTTGACGGGGTGGAGATTTTCACCAACTCGAGTGGCTCCCACCACGAGTTGAGGAAATTGGACACCAGAATGAAGCTCATTCGGGAGGCAACCAAAAAATGTGGTGGTGTGTACTTGTATGCCAACCAAAAGGGGTGCGATGGCGACAGGTTATACTACGATGGGTGTGCCTCCATTATTGTCAATGGCAACGTTCTTGCCCAGGCGTCGCAGTTTTCGCTCAAGGACGTTGAAGTTGTGTCTGCCACAATCGACTTGGACGACGTGAGATCGTACCGTAACCAGCGATCGGGGAACATCCAGGCCATCGACATGAAAGAAAAGTACAAGGCCGTATACACCGACGTTGAGCTTTCGCCCAACGAGAGTGTCTTTGACCCCCGCGTCGTCCCCACATGGGCAAAACCAATTAGGTACCACTTGCCCGAAGAGGAGATTGCTTTGGGCCCGGCGTGTTGGCTCTGGGACTATTTGAGACGGTCCAAGTGCGGTGGGTACTTTTTGCCCCTCTCTGGCGGGATCGACTCGTGCGCCACCGCCGTCATTGTGCACTCCATGTGCCGGTTGGTAGTTGCTGGCGTTGCCGAGGGGGACGAGCAGGTGTTGAAGGATATCCAGGCGTTGGTGCACGACGAGAGCTTTGTGCCCAAAACGCCTCAGGATATTGCTAAGCGCTTGTTTTACACGTCGTTTATGGGAACCGCCAACTCGTCGAGCGAGACGAGGCAGAGGAGTAGAGAGTTGGCGGAAAAGATTGGGTCGTTCCACGTTGATTTAAACATGGACAATTTGGTGGGCGCGGTGGTGACTCTTTTCGAGGTTGCCACCGGCAAGAGACCCGTATTCAAAATCTTTGGCGGTTCGCAAACGGAAAACCTCGCGTTGCAAAACATCCAGGCGAGGTTGCGGATGGTGTTGAGTTACTTGTTTGCCCAGTTGCTTCCGTGGACAAGAGGCAAATCCGGGGCCGGGTTGCTAGTGTTGGGCTCGGCCAATGTTGATGAGTGCTTGAGAGGGTACTTGACAAAGTATGACTGCTCGTCAGCCGACATCAATCCCATTGGCGGGATTTCCAAAACCGACTTGAAGAGGTTTATTGCATGGGCCGAGACTGAGTTCGGCTTGCCAATCTTGCACGACTTTATCACCGCCACGCCGACAGCCGAGTTGGAGCCCATCACCAAAGATTACGTCCAGTCAGATGAGATTGACATGGGCATGACGTACGACGAGTTGTCGAGGTTTGGCACCTTGCGCAAGGTTAACAAGTGTGGGCCATTGGCAATGTTTATCAAGTTGTACCACGAATGGTCGCAGCCGCCACACAACTTGACTGCCGACCAGGTGGCTGAGAAGGTGAAGCGGTTCTGGTTCTTTTACGCCATCAACAGACACAAGATGACCACCATGACGCCATCGTACCACGCTGAGCAGTACTCGCCCGACGACAACCGGTTTGACTTGCGTCCCTTCTTGATCAACCCAAGATTCCCATTTGCGTCGAAAAAGATTGACGAGGCGGTAAAGATTATTAATGAGAGGCAGAAGGAGTTGGACGAGAGTAACATTAGCGTTGAATAGAGGAGGTTTCTAGTTGCTGAATAGACTTGAGATTGTAAACCCTTTAATGAAAGCTAGTCTACTGATTAATTTTGCCACCCCATTTTGGAACAATGCCAAGATCCTCTTTCATATACTTTTCCGGTGCACTAGCACGCTTAATAAAGCCCGTCACAACCATCGCCACGTCGCGCGGCTGATCTTCGTGCACGAAATGGCCACTCTTGTCCCCACCACTTAGAACCACACACTGATACTTTCCCTGCATTTGACCAATCATCAACCTCTTGCCCAAAGATTCGCTAGTGGATAAAACCAACAACTTTGCTCCCTTAAAGTTGAGAAAGTTATCCGAAAGGCCAACGAACCACGTGTCCCAGTATGGCTTCATCTGCGAGAGGTCAGTTATCCACCCTCCATCTTTTGTAAGCAAGTCGGGCACAGAAACCTTGGCCGAGTTTTCGTTGAATAGTAGGAGATTCATGTGCCACTTGATGGCACGCGTTACGCTGGGAAAAAACGGCGGCCGTCTCTCGATAAAGCTGGGCATTGCATGCAACGCAGCGATTGCCGTCTCTTCGACAATATCTAGTAGCATCAACCCTCTCACCACGCTGGTTTCGTACACGTGTGTGTACTTTGCAAGCACCGCCCCTCCCAAGGAATGCCCCAAAAGAAACACCAAACGCACATTGTACTTTTCCAAGAAGGAGGTCAAAACAAAGTGCACGTCGTCCACTAGTGTATCTATACTGTATTCAGGGGCTGCTGTGGTTTCTCCGTGGCCCCTAGCATCAAATAGGAAAATGGATACGGACTGGTCGGCGAGTTGGTCTGCCAAAGCGGCAAACGTCATTGATGACGAGCCGGCGCCGTGATGGGCAAATATAACCGGATCGTGCGGGCCTGATACGTGCAGACGGCGGTAGTATGTTTTGAAGGACCCGCGGCTGGACAGGTAAAACTCCTCTATAAACTGGTGCTTGACGTCCTCGAGGTGGTGTAGAATCTCAGTATCCTTCTCGGTATTGTTGATCCTGGGCGCTGGTTCTTCCGTCGTGGGCGCGCCGTCTTCAGACAAGCTGGACAAGCCTAGCAATGCTTCTTGCTGCTTGATTCTCTTGAGGAATGCTCTGTGCATGTCCGACATGGTTCAGTGGTGTCTCAATGGGGGGTGCAACTTGTGGAGGGATAACTTATTGAAAAAAAACAAACAAAAAAACAAAAAAAAAACAACAAATAAACAAAAAGAACTAGACGGGGATTTCACCACCACGGATGCCGACCGACTTGACGAGCCATTTCCAAAGTATGGCAATGGCCATGTTTGTTGGCTACAAGGCATTGCTCAACAATGAGACACCCGTGGCTTGCATAGTCAGAAACACCAAAACCGACAAGATCGTCAGCATCGGATACAACTTTACCAACACATCACTCAATGGGACCCAGCACGCGGAGTTTATCGCCCTACTGCGGCTCAGGGGACAAGAAGTTGAGTACGGGGACTTGGTTTTGTACGTCACCGTGGAGCCGTGCATTATGTGTGCTTCGTATTTGCGGCAGTTGGGCATCGGTAAGGTATATTTTGGATGCGGAAACGATAGGTTTGGAGGCACGGGCACAGTGTTGTCGGTCCACAATGACCAGGGTCTTGATGGCGACACGTTTGTGAGTATTGGCGGGATTATGCGGACAGAGGGGATACAATTGCTACGTAATTTTTACATCCAAGAAAACGAGAGCGCCCCCAACCCCCAGATCAAAAAGAACAAGGACATTGAAAGCAAGGAGTTCCCCCTAAATAGCCATACACTAGACAAGCGTGTGTTTGTGGAGAATTTTGGCCAGGACCGGTTCGATTTGCTTTACCACGACGGCACCAAGGAACTAACCCCGGTGGTGGGCGTGGGCTATCACGCAGGAGAGTTTATAGACATGGAACGGCTCAAGACCATCCCGTACCTCGAAACCGAGCTTGGCGAGATAAGCCAGGACCAGATCAACGAGTTTGCCGACTTGTTCTTTAGCATTGCGGGCGATGGTTTGGTGAATTACTCGCGCGCAACGAAAAAGTTCAATGCCAAAAAGCGTCACCACCCAGAATAAATATATAGTTAACTTTAGCCACATACCAACAACGCAGCAACCCCAACAATGGACGACTCTGACGAGGAGTACTCGCTCGGCTCTCCCAGCTCAAGAATACATTCAGCAACACCGGAGGTTATCAAGGATGGTATAGGAAGCAGAACGAGGTCCAAGAGAGAAACCACCAATGGGTATTCGTGGGAGGACGAGTACCAGCGATCGTGGGATATAGTGAAGGACGACGAGAAGGGCGGCAGCATAGAAGCCATGGTCCAGTCCATTATTGAAAGCAGAAAGAAAAAGATTATGAAACACCCCAGCACTCCCTTCCAAAGGGGTATCATCCGAACCTTGGTTGTTGTCATTGATGGCTCATCGGCCATGGCCGAGAAGGACTTGCGCCCCACCCGGCTCTCGGTGACGTTGACCTACCTACAGGACTTTATCGTGGAATTCTTTGACCAGAACCCAATCTCCCAGCTCGGGATAATATTGATGAGAAACGGGGTGGCGAACTTGGTCAGCGAAGTCAGCGGCCTGCCGCAGTACCACATTGACAAACTTCGATTGTTGAAATCGAGGCAGCATAACCGGTACGAACCAAAGGGCGATCCGTCGTTGCAAAACTCGCTCGAAATGGCGCGGTCGTTGTTGAAGTTTAATTTCGGAACCACGTCAAACAACACCAAAAACTCAAAAGAGGTGTTGGTCATCTTTGGGTCCTTGTTCACCAGCGACCCGGGCGACATACACAAAACAATCGAGAGCTTGGTCAAAGACGACATTAAAGTGAGTGTTATTGGGCTTTCGGCGCAGGTGGCAATTTGCCAAGAGTTGGTCACCAAAACCAACCGCGAACCAAGAAACATCCAGTCCAAGCATTATGGAGTCATTATGAATGAATCGCACTTTAAGGAGCTTCTTATGGAGTCGGTGACCCCGCTTGCTGAAAAGAGCAGCGACAAGGGCGAACGGGCCGCGGACGAACCGCTCAACGGAGTCCCAGTGCTCCGAATGGGGTTCCCCGCCAAGATCCAGCCCATCCTCACCTCGGGCGTGGGCAACACCGACTACGTAGTTGAGTTCCCCCACTTGAATGCATCGTTCCCCAACGCCGGGTCAAACGACTCACGCGATGTAGTTGAAATCAACAACAACGCCAACACCATCGGCGATACCAGCATCAACGGAAGCAGCCACAAGAACAACAACAACATCAACAGCGGTGGTATGGGCCACGCCTCGGTTGTAGGGTACCAGTGCCCTCAGTGCAAATCCAAAGTGTGCAATTTGCCCACAATCTGTCCTGTGTGTGGTCTCATGCTTATATTGTCCACCCACTTGGCGCGGTCGTACCACCACTTGGTGCCGCTTGCGCCATACAAAGAAGTCCCCGTGAGTTCCCACTACGATTCCGAGTACTGCTTTGGGTGCCAGTTGAAGTTCCCCCCGGGGGTGGCTGATACCAATGCCGCGGGACTCGAATCGGTGACGAGCTCGCGGTACCGATGTCTTAAATGCAGCCAGGATTTCTGTATCAACTGCGACGTTTTTGTACACGAGATTTTACACAATTGTCCTAGCTGTGAAAACTAGTAAATAATATACACACCCACACAAACACATACATACAAACACATACACGCTGAGCGTTACTCTAGTGATTGCCCCAGCTGCTATTCTTATCTTTCTTGCCTCCCCAGCTCAGGCCGCCGCCATTATTCAGCCCCGCGCCATTATTGCCGCCCCAGCTGGAATTGTTGCCTCTGTTCCACGTAGAGCTGTTGCCAGCACCAGCACCAGCACCAGCACCGGCGCCAGAGCCCCAACTAGAGTTGTTGCCCCTATTGCCTCCCCATGCCGATTGGCCGCCAGATGCCGCTGCACCGCCACTTCCCCATGCCGATTGGCCGCCAGATGCCGCTGCACCGCCACTTCCCCATGCCGATTGACCGCCAGATGCCGCTGCACCACCACTTCCCCAGGTGGACTGACCGCCAGATGCCGCTGCACCGCCACTTCCCCATGCCGATTGGCCGCCAGATGCTGCTGCACCGCCGCTTCCCCAGGTGGACTGACCGCCATAAGCAGTTCTTCCTCCCCAGGTGGACTGACCGCCACCGCCGCCCCATGCCGACTGGCCTCCGGCACCAGCGCCTACACTTGCAGCGGGTGTCATTCCTCCGCCCCACACCGACCTTTGGCCATCGCCGTATCCAGGCACACTTGGTTGGGCGCCAAAGTCGCCCGCCGCAGGACTGGCGCCAATGAACCGCAAGTATGGAATAGCCTCACCGCGCTCCAACACGTTCAAGCTGTTCTTGGGCACCTTGATCTTTTTGCTCTTTGTGTGCAACTCGATCCGGGCGTAGACGTCATCAGCCTCCACCACTTTCCCCTTGAGACCCTTGTAGCTGCCGCTGGTGACGGCAACATCCTTGTACAACAACTTGTCCCTGCCTCCGACTCTGGTCTTTAAGCCTGCAACTGCAACGGGGGTCGGCAACTTGAGGTTGGGGTTCATGCCGGTCAAATCCGGGCCCAAGCTCTTGGAGGTCAACGAGTCCTTGGTGGAGATTGTGTTGACATTCATTCGGTTCAAAACAAAAATACCCAAGTTCTCCACAATCTCGTTCGACTGGATAAACAACGCGTTTTTGTAAATGTGCAAAATGGCACCCTCACGCTTCTTCTCCCCCAACGCCTCCTTCACGGTGTCGCCCACCTGGATCGTGTGTCCGCTTCTGTCGGTGGCAATTTGCTCACGGCGACTTAGCTTCAATTTGGAAGCAATCCCCGATGGCTTGACGTCCAAGAGACGGCCGTCAGAAGTGAGCACCTGGCAAATGGTCTTTTCGGCCTTGACAATCACACCCACCGTGGACGCATTCAACTCCACCAAGTCCTTGATGTCGTACTTTTGGTTGACACTGTCGGCATTGGTGCCAACGTCGGTGGCCTTGACCAAGAAATTCGAAAACACCCGCACGTCTTCCTTGGTTTGGTTGCTCACCAACACCACCGAGTCGCCCTCAATCTTGATAACCAACCCGGTTTCGTCGAAATGCTTACCCTCAACGATCCTGACGTGGTCACCCTCTTTGAAAACCTTTCGCAAATCGCTGGTGGGGACCGTCAACTTTTGGTTGACAAACTTGGGATCGCCGCTGTCGGTCACGGTGATGGTGATTTCGTTCAACGACGCCTCGGCAACAATACCCACCGTCCTTGCCTGCTCACCCCGGCGAATCTCAACCTTGTCGCCTAGCTGGAAGGCGGTGGACTTGCCCTCGCGCTTGTTTTTGCTCTTCAACGACGACGCAATAGCGGCCAAGTCCAACCCGTCTTCATCGCGGCCGGTCTGGAACCTATCCAACTCCTCCAACGTAGGGTGGACGTCGGCCGTTTGTACAAACAGCAACTTGAAGTCCTTGTACAAAAACCCCTCGTAATACTCGTCACCCTTGTACTCAAAGGAACGTGCAACCTTGCCGAGCAGGAAATTGTCCGGGTCGTGCAACCGGGCCTCCTGCTCGCTGAACAACCGGGGCAAGGGCCGGATTTTCGACTTTATCTTGTTGCCCTTGTCGTCAATCTCGTAGTTTTTGCCATAATCAAGTCGAGGAACCAACTTGCACCGCACTTCCAAACCGTTCTCGGACAAATTGTCGACAATGGCCAAATCGCCCTTGTACTTGCCCCGCGAGATCCGCACGTAGATACCAGGAACCAACTCAACGTCAGAGGATTTCACTTGCTTCAACAAGTCGGGGTACTCCTTGACGGGGACAAGAAGCTTGTCTTTGAGATAAACATTGACCATCCCGGCCAAAGCTTTGTCAATGGCATCGGGTCTTTTGGCCTCGACGTAAATGTACCCTCTGAACGAGTCTCGCTGGAAAACAGTCAAAATGTCCAATGGGTTATTCAGTCTTTCCAAAGTTCTCTTTTTCTCATACAATCGACGCACCAAGTCCTTTTCCTTACCGGGGTTACACCTGATAGCGTAAATGGAGGGGTCGTTGATCGAGGGCATCAACAACTTCTGCGACACCGAACCACCCGCGGCCGTTTCCCCGCGGTAGACTGTGTGTGATTTCCGGTACCTCTGCTTCAACTTTTCGGCCAACTTCTCAGCGTCTTCGTCTTCGGCCTGTTCACGACGACGGTCGTATTGTCGATGTAATCTGTCGTCCTCGGGGTGTTCTTCAATGACTTCGGGCGCATGGTCGTCACTAATGAATTGCTCTCTCAACATTTCGGCTTCCTCGTCGTCCTCCTCCAATTCGTCTTCTTCTTCGTCGTCAACTTCGGCCTCGATATCAAAGAACTGGTTGGCGCCCTTTCTCCTCTTGCGCTGTCGGGATGCCACTTCGTCGTCCTCATCTTCCTCTTCCTCTTCTTCATCCTCATCCTCATCCTCACCCTCTTCATCGTTATCGTCCTCACCTTCATTGTTTCCTTCGGCCTCACCCTCCTTCTGACCTTCTCCTCTTCCTCCCCTCTCGGCATCCTTCCTATTGTCTTCAGCTTCTTCCTCCTCCTCCTCTCCTTCCTCCTCCTCGTCATCCTCTCTGGAACGTTTCTTTGATGACTCTTGATCGGCTCTCTTGAATTCCTCATCAAACGTCAAGTCATTATCTGCTGCCTCCTCTATTCTAGCATTCTCCTCCCCCTCCTTCTTGACATGCTCTGATTGATTCAAGTCAGACATGGCAAAATGAGAATCTGTGCTGTGTGTGAGTGAGTGTGTGCTCTGTATACAAACGTTGTTGAAGTTCTATTAGATGATTGAAAAACTCAAAACGAAAGACCCAAAAAAAAAAAAAAAAAAAAAAAAAGTCGTCAAACACTTCACGTGATCTACTCTTCTACATATATATGCACCAAGTATCCCAACAGCTTGTTCACCGCGGCAATGTGCCAAGGAACAAGCCCATTGGCAAAATAGCTCGCATCCTTGTCGCCAGAACTCACTCCACCGATATCGCGCATGCACAACACGTCGTTCAACACAATCATCTTCTTATACTGGAGCAAGAGAAGTTTCATGAGCATTTCGGGGTCCCAGTAGTTGGAGCAGCTGAGCAAGCTGACTTCAAACACAAAGTACCGCGTCTTGTCCCCCTCAACCCAGTCTTTCAACAAGTATCCGATTTTCATTCCTAGGCGAGAGGGAGAGTTGCATGAAGGAAGTGGCACTTTCGGAACAATTCCAATAATCTCGGCGTCCGGGTCCAGCAACACCATGTCAGGACCAAGGAGCTGCTGCAGGCTTTGTATACCCGCGCCGTTGCTGGGCCCCAAAGATGTATCTTGCGGCGACAAGAAATTGGCTGGCGCGTTGAGGAATTGCTGCGGGGAGTGGAAGTTCAACACGCTGGGAGACGTCGCCATCATGGGCCCGATTGACGTGCTTGGCGATGGGTCGTTGGAGAATGCCTTGAAGAAGTTTTCCTTGTCGGGGAGCGAGGCCAGCATGTTGGCCAGCGGTGTTGGCTCGTCGTGCTTGGTGTCACTCGAAAAGATCAACTTGGGGGTCAGGCTCACCGACAACACAATCAACGACACATCCTTGTGCTTGATACTCAACCGCTTCCAATGCACCAATTCGTCATCGGGGATGATGCTATTGATCCGTGTCAATACCAAAAACTTTTTCCCTCCCAACACGGCTTTGTTGTTCATCTCATCGTTGAGGGCTTTGAACAATTCGCTGGATATGCCCCAGATGTCGTCGACGATTGACCCAATGTCCAACGCGTCACCGCGGTAGCCGCCATTTCCTGGCGCTTGACCAAGACAGTACCACGACTTGGTGTGCACAACCAAACCAAGTGGGTCGGACCAAGCGGCAGACACCCAGTTTCTATCGATAGACCGCTCGTACGCGAGGTGGAGAAAAATGTCGTCATTGAATGTATTGTCTTTTGGCGACGAGTTCATAAACTTGAACTGGATCTTGCTTGGCGGCTCCTTGACGATCGACGTGTAAAGGTGCCGCGTTGACTCGTAGCTCGCAGGGCACTCGTTGTACACGTTCATGGAAAGCTTGGTCAACTTGAAGTTGCTAAACACCTTCAAATAAGTTTCTTGGTTAAACCTCTTCATAAACAACGAGGCCGGGAGGATTTTGGTGAAAATGCGCACCAACGGTAGCTGGTGCTTCATCAAGGCAACCTTGAAGTTTCTAAACATTTTGCAAATTTGCAAGCACGAGTTCCAGCTCTCATTAAAGTTGACAAATAGCAAAAGCAAGGGCCGGTCAAACTCAAAGTTGTTGGTTTTGTTAATCAAGTCCAACTTTATCAACTCAACCAAGGAAGCCAACCTTTTGTTTATTTGGGTGTAAAAGTCATTGTATGACTGGTTGGGCTCTTTGGCGAGTAGCAAGAGCCCATTGGATATCGGTTCTAAATCGCTCCTGGTCTCGACCGTGGACAAGTTGACGCGCGAAATGTTGCCGAAATTGCACTCTCGATAGTTTTGCGTAAACTGGTCCAAAAACTCTTTGCAGCACGACACGTTGCCGGTGGTTTCCCCCAACATCAATACCTGGAAATCCTTGCTCTTTCTGACCGGGCTGAAATTCAAGTACTTCCAAAAGTCCAACCCGATGCTGTTTAGATTGACAATGTTTTCGTTCTTGATGACTCTTGTCTTGGCAACGGGCAACTTGAACTGGACGTCCTCGTCAACAACACATTGCACGTCGAGCTTATTGCTGATTTGCTGGTACTGCTCACAGTCGTCCTTGCTAGCATCGTTAAAAGTGTCCCATTCAAGTGCCTTGAGCGTCTTGTACTGCTTTTTCGGATCATCGTCAAACTCCTCATCGTTGGTGATGTCGTCCAAAAAGCTCAATTGGTTGTCCAATGGGTCCTCGAGCTCTAGCGTCCGATAGTCCCGCAAAAATTCGCTCAACTTTACGCGGTACGACAATGGAAACACCCTTTCAAACTCTCCCGTGAAGGTATCACTGGGGGACAGGAATTCGACCAGGGGTACAGCACCACCGGTGGAGTTGTCGTTCTCGTTCTCGTTCTCGTTCTCGTTGTCGTTGTCGTTGTCACCGTCGTTGTTGTTGCAGGTTTTGCTAGAGGTGCCACTGTTTTGCGCAACTTGTTTGGAAGCATGGCACTCCAATGCAGGCTTGGCGCGTGTCTGCCCAAGATCAAACACCACATTCAGCGACAAGAAGGCGAGAAACTCTTTGAGGTGCTCCAACTTGATAATCATCTCGTGGCTCTGCGTGGTGTCGAGATCATTATCGATGTCGTCGTCATTGATGGAAAACGACGGCAATAATTTGTGGCTCGTCAAGTTATTCATCATGTAAAACTCGGGAATCGACGACACATTGATGCTCCGGAGTATCAAGGGTAAGTAGTTGGAAGATTCGCTCGTTTTCGATGGCGACTCGGCCATCTTTACCGCCACGCTTGTAGATCCTGCCAACGGCTGGACCTGCCGCGGCGACTGTTGCTGCGTCTGCATGGTGTCAAAGTACATTGGCGACATTGATGGCTGCATGGCAAACGGCGACTCTGGCTTCATCGCGCTAAATTTGGAAATGGGGTTGGTATATGGCGACGTGTTTCCACCGGAATCAAGGACAGAAAGGTTGGCGGACTTTTCAGAATTGCCAATGTTAGGGTTGTTGTTTGGGTTGTTGTTTGGGTTGTTGTTTGGGTTGTAATAAGTTTCTGGAATAACTGTGTTTCCAATATAACTGCCAGTACCCTGCTGGAAAGGCTCAACGTTGAGCTTCAACGGCGGCGAGCGTGCCATGTCGGGCTCTTCGTCTTCGTCGCTCTCCTCACTCGATGTCGACGATTCAATAGCTTCCATCATCTGCTTCATGTGTCTCCTTTCATCTAGATTTAGCGAAATTTCCATCCCACTAACACTTGTAGCTCTCATTGGCCGTTTCTTGGACTTGAAATCAAGATCAGCAACCGCATCGTCCTTGACATAAAACTTGCCGCCCTTGCCGTATTTGGTGTCGATATCGCTCTTGATGATTGGGTTGAATAATATTGGCGAAAACACCGACTTTTGCTGCGGGATTTGCAGCAGAGGCACCGTTTGCGATAAACTCGTCTCGTAAGGGGGGGCGTCTGGCACCGCGGGTGCAACCGATGGCGGGTTGGTTGTTCCTGCCGATAGCGAGGATCCGACCCAGGGGGTTCTGTCGACAGGCAATGGCGCGCCGGGATCGTTGTAGTCGGGGCTGTCGAATTTCTTTATAGTCATTTGGTTCTTGAGGATATCAATGTAGGACGGCTTCTCGACGGTCTTTGCCTCAACGAGTGCAGCATCTACTTCGTCACTTGCCTCTTTTAATGAGTCTTTATGCGATTCCCCTCCACTTTCCACAAAGTCCAGCCCTGAGCCAAATAGACCCGTCTCTGTGTCTTTGTTTTCAAACAGCTTAATCCCCTCCTCCATTTCATTGTCCTGCTCATTCTCTTGTTCCTGGTCACTCCCCTCCCCCTGTCCATTCTCCTGATCATCGTCACTCGACGCGTCCCCTCCAAACAAGTCATCAATCTCCATATCGTCCTCATCAGCTCCACCTCCTTCTACTTCTCCTCCTCCTTCCATACTCTCTGCCGACCCCGTTTCGGGCTTGAAAAACGAGTCGGGGTGCGGCAAGTTGAACAAACCGGGACCACCGGGTATTGGCGTGTTCATGCTAATGCCAATTGCCGTCATATCCTTTGGCGCATCTGTCATGACGTTGCTGACCGAGCCATTATCGTTGGAATGGGCGCTTGGCATGGCAAGAACCCCGGGCATGGTCATGGTCATGGTCATGGTCATGGATGCACCCTCGTCAACCGGTTCCTGTTGTGACTGGCGAGAATTCACCGAAAGCCTAAAGTCCATAAAATCGGAAATCAAATTTAAAGGATCTGGAAGCGCGGGGGCGGCGTCAACAGACACGTTGGCCAGTGTTTCGAAATTGCCAAACTGGAGCAAACACAAATCCCACGGCCACAATATAAATTTCTTATTGTCCACCGTGTGTAGAAACTTTGAAATCGGCGACGTTTGGTTATTCAAATGCATGAGGTTGGGGATGAGTTTGACCCACCACTGTTGTTGTTCCCCGTAATCAAGGCCGGTGCTTAGTTTGAGCAATCGCACCAACTTTTCGTTGCCGGCTTGTGGCTGTTTCAAAAAGTTTCCCTCAAAGTTGGACGGGTCAAACAAATGGCACCGTATACCGCTGGGTATGAGGTAGATTGCAAACTCTTGCTCGACAGCCGCCTTGGCAGGGTATGCCAACAGGGAGCCAAAGAGCTGCGGCCGTTGCTTTTCAACCACGGACACTAGTAGGTCGCCGTTGGGGAATAGGATAGGGTCGATGCACATGATGGTGTATGCATCGTTGCCACTCAGCTTGACACAGTAGTTGCCAAAGATCTGGACTGCCCCGGCCTTGGACAAGTTGTATAGCACCATCTTCTTCACCGCCTTGAGGAAGCTTAGACTGGCAAAGGGGAGATACTCATCGGTGGTGGCGGTGGTCTTGGGCGGGTTGGGCATGTGCTCGGCACTCACTGCGTTCCTGTGCTTCACCTCCAACTCGGGAAAGTCCTTGGCAAAGTCAATTGCAAAGTCACCGTGGTGGTGGCCAAATGCAAAGTGGTACAAGTGCTTGTTGTAGTACGCCACAAGTATTCGTGGGTACTGGTGTCTGATCTGTAGCTCCAACTCTAGTAGTGCCTGGTCATTGTTGTTGGACGATGCGAATACGGTGTAGTTGATGATGCCAACGTGCGCTATCTTGTAGTAGTGGGTGGATATATCCGAAGCATTTGCTTCTGTCATGGCGGCTTTGATGTAGTATTGCCAATGGTGGTTGTCCAAAAAAAGGGACTGCTTTTGAAAACGTGAGGTGAACGCAAGTAGTGTAGAAAATGAATGGAAAACCTCGAAACCTCGAAACCTTTTGTTCCATCACAGCTACCAAGTGTGCATCACAAACAGTGGGAACAGTGGGAACAGTGGGAACAGTGGGAGCAACAGGAGCAGTGGGGGCAGTGGAAACAGTAGAGACAGTAGAGACAGAAGAGACAGAAGGAGCAGCAGAAACTGCATAACATAATAAGTATTTTACACAAACATGATCTGTTGGGCATCGAAATGAATTGCTTCAAACGGCGGGCTATTTCCACGGCACAGTAACCTTCCACCCCATACCACTTGATCATCCATTACGACTTGTATCCCCAACAACTGCGACACATTTCCATAAACTCCTTGAGACTTTGTCTCATGTCAGTACCTACAGCCGCGTACTTGTTCTTTTCTTTTTTTTTCTTGCTATATTCATACCGTAGACGGCAAGTTTTACAACCAACAAACAAGAATTGGGTGCACCCAATGGCCAGCCTCCAGCCTCCCAGGCCAAGCTTTGAATCAGGATCAGAGTCATTGGTATCTTCGCCGGTGTCGCCACTGGTATCATCGCTGGTATTATCACTGGTGTCGCCACTGGTACCATCACTGGTACCAACTGCAAAAGATGGTTACGACAGCCAAGGGCCCGGGTTGCTAGTGTTGCCACCAGAACTTATTCTGAAGGTTATACTCCACCGTTATTCCATGGACAGGCACTGCAGAGCCGTTTACGCCCTTATAACTACTTGCAAAACAATGTACTACAACCACATGTACTTGATGTACCAGCTCCAAGTCGTGGTTGTTGGCTTTAGGAGCAGCAGAAGAAAAAGGAGGAAGGAGGCAACGGCAACGACGACGGGCCAATCCCCCATGTCCATGAAAACCTTTGCCCTGGTGGTAAAAAGCGGAAACTGCAGCCGCGTGCGCTCAATACACTGGCACTTGACCCCAAGAATGTTTTCGTTCAACCAGTACTTGCGGGATATGTTGAACAATGTCCACCGCTTCAACAACACGACGCGGGTCAGCCTTTTTGTCAATTCGCTAAGCTTGTTGCACTGCATCGCCCAAATGCCTCCCGGGGTAAGGGTCTTGGAGATTGGCGTGACGGCCAGGGTGAACTCGCTGCCCACGCCATTTGACTTTAGAAAATGCCCAAAGTTTAAGCTTGAGCTGCTCAAGTTCAGCACCAAGTACGGGTTGAGCTTGAAAGAAAAGCATCGCCCATTGGTCAGGTGGATTTTTGGGTCTAGCTCCATGAACTATTACTTTTCCGATTCAGCCGCACCAAAGGCACACCAGCACTCGCCCATGAGCCAGGTGTGTGGCATTTTAGCCTATTTGGCGTATTGCAGCAGAAATCGTTTAAAGTATTTTTGCGTGGAAGGACTATCGCCGGTTTTCTTCTTTAGGAGGCTCAAGAAGGTGTATTTCCCCAACTCGATCGACTATGACTATTTTCCAAAATTGAAACTAATTATGGTTCCCCAGATAGATATGCTTTCCAACGCGATGTTGTACCTGCTCCTTGGGCCTTTCAAGAGAGAGATTTTGGTGACCGAGCAGAACTCGTCCAATTACTTGCTCCACGCCAGCTTGGGACTCCGCAACGAGTTGGTGAGGGATATAATGGATATGAAAGAAGCAAAGGCGCGGTACCTATTGGCCCAGTTGGCTTCTAGGGCGTAGCCTTCAAGAGCCTTGATCTGATTTTCCCCTCGCCTCATCATCTCGCCTCACCCTTTCACAAGATTCGTTGGTGAACAAATTCTTGTTATCCCCGATGAGTGGAAACAGCTACCCGCAGCATTTTGTCTGCTTGTTCCACTCATTCACAACAACTTTGTGGGGGAAGGCGCAGAACCTCCTTTCCAACCTTGCTTTCCCGTCCCATTACGCAGTATAAATAGAGCAAGCTCCGCAAAAGCTCCCCACTACCTCAAAGGCATACATACAAAATACACCAACACTCTATCATGTCGGCCTACGGTTTTGTCAAGATCTCCAGGGACGTCAAGCAAGCCATTCCCAGCCCCAAGGCGCCTACCCCGCAAACGTCCACCGTATTACCTTTCTCCGAGTTGGCCACATTTGTGTTGGACTATGCGACCGACAAGTTGCCCAAAGAGGTGTTGAACCACTCGTTGCGCGTTTACCTCTATAGCGTTGCCATCATCAACGACCAGTTTCCCGAATGGGACCTTGACAAAGAGGTGGTGTTTGTGACGTCGTTGTTGCACGACATTGGCACTACAAAGGAGAACATGCACGCCACCAAGATGTCGTTTGAGACGTGGGGCGGGATTGTGTCTAGAGATTTGGTCTTGTCGCGCACCAAGAACCAGGACTATGCCGATGCGGTTTGTGAGGCGATTGTTCGACACCAGGACTTGGGCGAGTCGGGGTATATAACCACCCTCGGGCTCATTTTGCAAATCGCCACCATTTTGGATAATGTCGGGCTCAACACCCATTTGATACACGAGGATACGTTGGATGCCGTGAACAAGAGGTATAGTCGCGAGGGCTGGTTGGGGTGCTTTGCCGCAGCAATCGATAGGGAGAATGAGCTCAAGCCATGGGGCCACACCAGCGCGCTTGGCGTCGACGCGTTTAAAGACGACGTTTTGGCCAACACGGTTAGGTATGAAAAGTTGTAGCTAGTGTGCGGGATGTAATACTCAATACAAGAAATCAACAAAGGAAAGAATAGAAAGAACAAGGAAGAAGAAAAAAAAAAGGCAACAGTGGATCAACATACATACCTCCCCTAACACACGCATCAATACAGCCACAAATGTCAGACAGTCTTCGTATGTTTGTTTTTGTTACATTGTTTGTTTCTGTCTCTTTTTCTTTGACAAATTACTAACTCATGTTCTCCCACTTGTTTGTGGCCTTGTTCCAACCATGGAGCGGGAGGCACGGCACTGCAAACACCACGGAGACGGAACCACCAGCGTTGTTAAAAGCAAGCGACTTGTCTGAGGAAATCCAAGCCAAGATATTTGAGTTGTCGTCCCAGGCGCTTGCCTCGTACAAGATAGAAAAGGACATTGCTGCGTACATCAAGAAGGAATTGGACCAGCTTTATGGTCCCACTTGGAACGTGATTGTTGGCAAGAGTTTTGGGAGCTACGTCACCCACGAACAGGGGTACTTTATCTACTTTTACATTGACGACATTGCGTTTTTGATCTTCAAAAGCGGGTAAGGCGAAGAAGCTGAAAGGGAGGGGGGTCTATAACGAATAATACACCATACACATCTGTCTCTCTTCTTTTTTTTTTTGTTTATCCCGAGAATTTATCTTCCTGGCCGCCAAACAATGTATACACGGGGGCACTGAGTCTGTCTCTACCCTTGAGGAAATCCAACTCCATCACAAACAAGTACTCGACGATATCGGCGCCAGCCTGCTTGGCCAATTCGCCAGCGCCATAAGCGGAACCGCCCGTGGCGAGAATATCGTCAACAATCAACACCTTGGACCCGGCGGGGATAACATCCTTTTGCAATTCAAACTCATCTGACCCGTACTCCTTCTTGAACGACACGGTGTACTTGGGACCAGGCAACTTGCCGGGCTTTCTCACGGGGATAAAGCCGGCATTGAGGGCCAACGCCAAGGAGGGGCCAAAGAGGAACCCTCTGCTCTCCAAACCAATCACATAGTCGATCTTGGCGTCGCCGACATGGAGCTTGAATGCCTTGATCAAGTTGTTAAAGAGGGCGGGGTTGGCAAAGATGGGGAGAAAGTCTTCAAACAAAATGCCCTTTTGAGGAAAGTTGGGGAATTGCTTGAGGTGGGTCTTTAATTCTTTGGCCAATTCGTTGATCTGGAGTGATGTGTCTGACATGGTGGTGCTTAGGCGTGTGTGAGAGTGTCTGTCTGTGTGTGTGTGTGTCAGTTGCTGAGTGTGAACCGGTGCCTCTTCTTTTTTTTTCTTTCCTTTCCTTCCCCCCTTGTTTGTCGATGCCGTTGAATGTGTGGCTTTGTTCTTGACTGCGTGGGTGAGAGAGATTGTGCGGGTGCACGACATTAATGGAGAGCGACACGGGCGCGACTTTGTCTCCCAGCGCGTAATTTATACATTCTTCACCAAAGTGTAAACAGTGGTGAAACAAGTGCTACATTCATACAACCACTCCCCCTTGTACACACAAATCCCATTTCCAATGGTTTTGACAGACAACACCGAGGAATTAGAGAGAAAGTTTGGGATAAGGATATCTCCCAAGAAGGCGTCATACACCGATAACATCTACATTGACGACGACCACTCGATTGAGCAAAAGGTGAGACTCTACACGGCGCCATTTGACGACGACACCGATGAGTTTGTGGACGACTTGCTAAGTCCCAGGAAGAAGCCCGCTAGTCCCGTCAAGAAATCTCCCGTAAAGAATGGGCTCACCGACCATTTGTCGCGCTTGAGGTCTAATCCAAATAGTCCCGTAAAGAGACGACCCGAGAGCGGACCGGGGTCAGGCTCAGGACCTGGGTCAGGCTCAGGCTCAGGGCCGGGCCCAGGCCAACGGCTTGGTGGGGACGAGGCGAGGGAGTTGAAGCAGGAAGTGAAGCGGTTGCATGAAAGGCTACAGAGGTACGCTGACTCTTTGAATGAAGAACGACAGCTCAATAGTGAGATGAAAGACCGGATCAACTCCAACAAGCAGAGAGTCAATGAGTTGAACCTCGACATTGATGGGTTGAAGTTGGAGGTGAAAAAGTTGGAAAAGTCAAACCAGAGAATGTATGACGACAACCGGGAGTTGGTGCGGGACAATGAGATGCTTATGAACAAGGTGAAAAAGTATCATCAATTGTATACTGATGGACAAAGGGAAGTACAGGAGGTGGAGAAAGAGAGGGATGAGTTGAAGAAAAAGTTGAAGGAAGCAGTAGAGAGGGAGAAGCGGGAAGAGCAGGAAAGGGAGCAGGTACAGGAACGGGAGCAGGTACAGGAACGGGAGCAGGTACAGGAACAGCCAAAGAAACAAGATGAGCTGCGCAATGAGGCGGTGCAGCATCCAGTGGAGTTGAAGGTTGACAGCGATGTGGTTAGGCAGTTTCTAACAGACATTGTGGGGTTGGTGAGCGAATCGGCAAAACCCCAGCAGCAGGAGATAGGACAAGAACAAGAACAGCCACAGCTGCTGCTGCTGCTGCTGCTGCTGCTGCTGCACCCAAAGAGTGAATCCCCCAATCTGATTCCCCCAACATCCAATGATCAAATACTAAAAGTGTTGCAGAAAATTGTCGAGTTGCTTGACACAAAGAATACCCCAGCCACTACAACCGCATCCTTCCCGCCGAGGGACGTGTCACCACCGCCACTGCGAGTTGCAAGCAGCCCGGCAGAATTTCACTACAAGCCATCCACTCCTAAAGCGCAGCCTCCTGACGAAGCACGCCACCAGGACACACCACCGCAGCTGCCGCCGCGATCGACCGAAATTGGCGCGTCCAACAATTTATTGAATGAGATGTTGCAAAAGATCAACTTGATTTCCGAGAAGCTTACACCGGCTAAGGTCAAGGAGATGCCTCCAGTGGATGCGGCACGCGGTGCTCTGCTCTCCGCTACCTGCGTGTGTTGCCCTGATCACGCTATACCCACTGTTGAGAAAAGACTATGCCAAGCCTGCTTGAACCACGAAGACTTTACAACCTCTAATATTATTGGTTATGAAAGGGTAGCTGAATAGACTTTGGTTAAAACTCAACTAAATGTAACATGTAGATGCAATGCGAAAAATTGACGTCAGCGGACTCCTACTCCTTGGTTGCGAAGCCAACCAATGAGGGGGGGTGGCGGAACGAAGAGACGGAAGAGCGGCGGAAGACGTGGGAGTCCCCGAAGGAGCCGACGAGCATGAAAGCCGCGCATGACAATAAACAAGAAAAAAAGAGAGAGAGAAGAAAAAGAAAAGGTAAACATGGAAACAAACATTCTCTAATCGTAAATGATTTGCTCATGCTAGCACTTGGAGGCATTGCCAATCACTTGGGGGCATTGTCGATCACTTGGAGGCATTGCCGATCGCTTTGTCCATACAGAATTCGCAGAGAGGAGAGAGGACTGTGGCCGTGTGCAATGAGGGGGGGCGGACGAGAAAGAGCGGACCAACCAGTGTGAATCGAGTTTTGCCCTGCCTGGTCACGCGTCATTAACCACGATGACAAGTGAGCGAGGGAACAATAGGGTTTGGGGAGGCAGGAAGGGGGGGGGAAAAGAAAAAAAAATAGAAAAACAGTGATGATGGAGCGATGGGATGAGGGAAGACGCAGAGTGGCGGTGGATGAAATGTGTCAGTGCTCAAGTATCTCTTGGTTGGGTCTCGTGTTGGTGCGTGTGTGTTTTAGATTGGGCCAAATAGGGAAAGCATTTTTCCGGTTTGTGGCACTACGCGCAAAGCTCAAGCCAAAAAAACAAAAATGCAAACAAAACAAAACATACGCAACAAGAGATTCCCTTCCTTGTTGTTATTGTTATTGTTGTTGTTTGTTCTTGCTCTCCTGTCTGGCTCCACCCACACACACAGCTGGGCACATTTTCCGTGAATTGTCTTTGTTACTCTTTCTGTGTGTGTGTGTGGTGTTTCTCTGCAATCTCCTTCTTGTCTCTCTCTCTCTCTCTTTTCTCGCTGTCACGTGCCGCTTTCCAATTGCTTGTTTCTCTCTCTGGCGTGTTTTTGACTTGCGTTCTTTGTACCACCAACCACGTAAGCACTGGGGCAACCAAGTACAGAATTAGCAAAAGCACGGTCTGGATAAAACAAAGAAAACACAGGGAAAGGATGTTGGCAGTTGTTAGATGGAAAGCAACAGCATCATTAGTGTTGGCAACAATAGCATCAGTAGCGCTACTATAACCCGCGACTTAAAAGGGGTGTGAAGGGTCAACCACCCTTCCCTCCCCTTTGCTTTAACCTCTCTGGTCCCTCTCTCCCCCTCTCCCCCTTCCCTGCCTCTCCCACCCCCCCTCTCTGCCAACCACAGCGCAGACTGGCCTTGAACCAGTTTCATCTATTTTCTTGTGTGCGTTTCATTTCGGATTTGATTTTGCTTTTTTCTCAAGCAGGCCGAAATAGGTAATACAATAAACAAGAACGAAAATAAAAATTCAGCTTCTAACACACCTGGCTCACCTCACCCACTCACCACATCTATCTTTTCTTGACCAGTCCCCGTCATCTAGACACATTCATATTCATATTCGTACTCATATCCACCCAACCCACGGCCACCACCATCACCCTGCCATTCCCCCCACTCTGCATTTTATATCACACACCCTAGCATTGCTTCCACCCCTTCCCATATATATATATAAAAAAAAAGAAAGTATCCACGCTTTTGACCACCACAAACCAAATCGCCATCTCCATATAGCATTCACTCTACAACACCATGCCACAGACTGTAAACAATAACGAGAACGAGTATAGACTAACACGGTCCAAAGTGCCGCCCACAAGCACCACCACCACCACAGCATCGACAACGGTACCAGCAACCGCGTTAACAACAGCCACATCGGCAACAGCATTGGCTCACCAGAGCCAACACCAACAAGACCCCTTCTACATCGCACCCTCAACCACCAACTCATCTGCTGCTTCGACGGCGGGGTCGTCGCAGGATCGTGCAGGCAACACAACAACGACGCGCCAGTACCTCGGAGATGTGTCCAATCAGTACATCACCAGCAACACCAAACAACTTCAGCAACAGCAACAACAGCAACAACAGCACCAGCAAGCTACAAAGAGAAGACCATTGGGTGACTTGCAACCGCCAAAGAGAACCATCCCTATAGCACCTGATAACAACAACAACAACAACAGCAAGCACCTAGCTGTTCCTGCAAGGTTACCGCAAAAGAGACAGGCCACCGAGTCCTCTACAAACCTCGTTGAAAAGTTGAAGCTCCCCGAGTCCAACCCGCACAATGAATACCACAAAAAGTCAAGGTTGATTGATTACGAGTGGCAGGACTTGGACGAAGAAGACCACGACGACCCACTCATGGCGAACGAATACGTCTCCGATATCTTTACCTATTTCTACGAGCTCGAGCTGAGAATGTTGCCCGACTCACAGTACCTCTTTAAACAAAAGCAT
Source organism: Zhuliangozyma blackwelliae (assembly GCA_030579015.1). NCBI lineage: Eukaryota > Fungi > Ascomycota > Pichiomycetes > Serinales > Debaryomycetaceae > Zhuliangozyma > Zhuliangozyma blackwelliae. The sequence goes on along the minus strand of JAKTZW010000351.1, from coordinate 8,085 downwards.
TTGAAGCCCAAGATGAGATCGATTCTTGTTGACTGGCTCGTCGAAATGCACTTGAAGTTTCGATTGTTGCCCGAGAGCTTGTTTCTCGCCATAAACGTCATGGACAGATTTATGTCGGTGGAGGTGGTGCAGATTGACAAGTTGCAGTTGCTCGCCACCGGATCGTTGTTTATTGCCGCCAAGTACGAGGAGGTGTTTTCGCCCTCGGTGAAAAACTATGCCTACTTCACCGACGGGTCATACACCGAGGACGAGATCTTGCAGGCGGAAAAGTATATCTTGACCGTGCTCAGCTTTGACTTGAACTACCCCAACCCCATGAACTTTCTCAGGAGAATATCCAAGGCCGACGACTACGACGTGCAGTCGAGAACATTGGGCAAGTACCTCCTCGAAATCACCATTATCGACCACAAGTTTATTGGCATGAAACCATCCTTGTGCTGCGCCGCCGCCATGTACATGGCCAGGCTAATATTGGGCAAGTCCCCCGTCTGGAATGGCAACTTGATCCACTATAGTGGCGGCTACAGAATCAACGACATGAGGGTATGCCTCGAGCTCATGTTCCAATACCTCATCAACCCCGTTGAGCACGATGAGTTTTTCAAAAAGTATGCTACAAGAAAGTTTATGAAGGCAAGCACATTGTGCCGAAGCTGGGCCAAGCTGTTTAAAGCCGAGGGGAAGGACCTCTTTGACGAAAGCTTATCCACCCATCGATTATCGCTTGAGTAGAGGGGGGAAAATTGTCAGAGGTTACATCTAGCTGTATAGTATTAAAAGTTGCTCCCATTTACACCTCGCTCCGCATTTGCATCATGCTCCTTTCATTATGCTCCTTGCTCCTTGCTCCTTGCTCCATATCATGCTACTACTGCACTTCCCATGCTCCTCACACTTGAATCATGACGCGTGCAAAGAAAAAAAAAAAAGTATACAAACGCGCAGAAGCAAAACACTTTTTTTCATTGACCACCAGTTTTACAACCAAGTGCTGTCTGGCTATACCATGTTTAAAGGTTCATCATTTTTAATCATCAGGTCAAAGCAGTTTAAACATGCCGATGAGGTGCAGAGACTCCTTCTTGCCAACGGCGCGGTTGATGTGGTGGCCAAAGACGACCATGACAACTCCAAAAACTACATGGACCCGCCCTCTGTCACCCACATCATTGCCGAGTCAATCGACTATATCGAATACCAACAAGCTCTCGCGGCAATGATTCCCATCACAACCTCAAAATGGGTCTACGACTCTGTCTCCGCCAATAAACCGCAAAATAGCAAGCAGTATAACCCCGACCCGGCCTACTTTTTCAAAGACTGCTTTGTATGCTGTGCCGACAACTTGCCCCTGGGGGATAAGGAGCTAATATACGGCGCCGTGAAGGCCTTTGGCGGGAACTATTTGGACGTGTTGAACCGGCACACCACCCATGTCGTTGCCACCGATTTGGAGAACGAAAAGGCGTTGCTTGCAATGAGCTTGATCAAGGACGAGGCCGGCGTTGAGGGGAACCAGCCCGTGTTGGACATCAAAGTCGTGCTACCGCACTGGATTGACCATTGCATCATCAGGGGCAGGTTGCTAGACGACGCTGACTATACGTTGCCACACCCAAAGATCTTGCTGGATGGACAGCCAGTTGACGACGACAATGCGGTGCCAATACAGTTTGACGAAACGTCTATACCCCCGGGTAGTCAAGGCGAGGTGGAGTTTTTCAAAGGCAAGACTGTTTACTTGGCCAACGATTTCGGCCTTTCGCAACGGCAATGCAACGCGCTACGGTCATTGATAGGGAGCCACGGCGGCAGCGTTGTTGTTGAGGGTCAGTGGAGTGGCGGCGATGGTGGCGATGGCGGTGATGGCGACATTGACATTGACGTGTACTTGGGCAAGTTCCGCGAGGGCCAGAACTACCGAGAAAGCTGTAAAAACCCGCGAATCGTGGTTGGCAACCTACAGTGGCTATACACGACGCTCGTGTCCAAGACTTGGAAATTGCCGTTGAACTCAAACATCTTGCATTACCCCGTGCCTTCGACCCCGCTACAGGGATTTGCTGGGTTAAAGATTTCCATCACCAACTATAGCGGTGACGCCCGCTTGTACCTCACCAAGTTGATCACGGTGATGGGGGGCACATTCACCAAGACGTTAAGCCGGGAGGATAACTACCTTATTGCCGGCAAAGCCGAGGGCAAGAAGTTTGAGGCGGCGTTGGACAAGTGGCTCGACCAGCGGGGCCACAGTGTCATCAAGGTGGTGAACCATTTGTGGCTCGAGGATTGCTTTACCCAGTGGCAGGTGCAAGACGACCTGCTTGACAAGTACAGGAACTTTGGCAATGGAGATTTGGGGATGGAGCCGCTTGTTGGGGGAGCGCGGTTGGATATGAGAGTGTTGAAGAGGTTTTACCGCAATGATGATGAGGTCCCAGGGAGCAGCAGTAGCAACAAAAACAGCACCAGCACCAGCACCAGCACCAACACCACCACCAGCAACACCACCACCACCACCACCAGCAACAGCACCAGCGCTGTTCCTGTTGACGATGGTATGATCCCAGCCGAGCGTGCGCAGACAAAGAAGCCTAAGCCTCTGGAGAAAGATGGCGCAACCCTTTCTGCCACACAGTACTCTGAGGATGAAGTTGACGGCGACAAAGAGAACAAGACTCCGTCTGGAAAGACGCCGAGATCGGAGTTGTCGTCGATAAAGACACCAGCAACCACACCAGGAGCCACCACTCCCGGTGCCAACACCGTTGAGGACTCGACGCCAGCTAAAGTCGAAGGCAACGGCCGTTACGGAGGAAGATCAGCCGCTAAAAAGGCAGCGGCCAAACTCCACGATGACATGTCGGACTTGAATGCGTACCAGGAAATGTCCAAAAGCTCTCGCAAAATGAAGGATTACATGAAGCAATTGGAGCAAACAGTGACCCCCAAGAAGCGCAGTACTGATGCAAGGGACAAGAATCAAGAGGTGTTGGAAGCCGCCGAGGTGGAGAAACCAGTCACCCACAAGAAAGCGAAAAAGAGCCACGAAATTGTTGCCATCATGACTGGCTGCGAATCTGAAATCGACTTGTCCAAGGCGGATGTTGCCGCGTTGGCCAGTTTGGGGGTCAAGATTATCGGCGACCTCTCGGCAAAGCAGACGCCAAACACCTTGATTGCGCCAAAGATTCTCCGTACCGAAAAGTTTTTGCGGAGCTTGAGTAAAGTCCAAAAAATTATCCACCCAAGCTACCTCACCGCTTTGCTACTGCAGGAAGCAACAGATATTGACGACTATACGTTGGACAAGGTTGTCAAGACGGTGGGCCAGGACTTGGGGTACCCCAAGGGTTCTGGTGCCGATGGGTTACAAACGTTGATCCAGAGCGACCAGCACGGTACGCTATTTTCCGGATTCGTGTTTAACTTGTCGGCCAACTTGAATGGCGGGGTTGACGTCATTGCTAGGATCTTGAATGACCATGGCATGCTGTCGTACCGAGAAATCAAGCCGGCGCTGACAGGGTCGGCATTGGCCAAGTCCGCAGCCCATTGCCAAGTCAATGGCAACGACAAGTGCATTCTCATTGCCCACAAGTCAAAAGATGCAAAGTTGATTGCCAATTTCCGAAAACAAGTGGAAAACAGCATAGTCCTCGAGTGGGACTGGTGCGTAAAGTCGATATTCAAGATGCAGCTACAGGATTTCGACGAGTTTAGTTTGTAATTTACATTGAGTAAACAGTAATCTATACCAAAGTGGGAGGAGAAAAAAAAACAAAACACAACACAAAACCGGAAGCTCGTCTCAAATATCTATCAGGCTAGGAAGCTCATTTCAGATATCTATCAAGCTAGGACCATCGTTGTTTTTTTGCTGCTGCGGTTGGGCATTTCCAAATCCATAGCCGGTGTAAGCAGGATTGATTGGCTGTTGTTGTTGTTGTTGACGCTGCGGTGGCTGCTGCTGCTGCTGCTGGTATCCGATCCCGGTATTCAAAAACGGATTGCCCGTGGCGTTGGACGACAATCTGTGCCCATCGTTGGTTTGTTGCCTGTACCCGGTCCCGCTCGAGTTGATAAACTGCTGCGTCTTGGTGTGCTGGTGGGGGATACGCGTAGTCCCGGTGTTGCCAAAGGTGTCCAAGCCCGTGCCTTGGCTCAACAAGTCATTCAACTCGTGGGAGGTGTTGTACCTTGACGACGAGGTGCTTTGCTGCTTCAACGGAGATGTCTGCTGTTCCTGAGCCGGCTGGGTGAAGAATTGGGGCTGCTGCTGGGGCTGTTGCTGCTGGGGCTGTTGCTGGAATGCCAATTGGTCTAATGTTTGAGTATGTTGTCTAGCATTGCTGCTTGATTCAGAGGGCAATGCAAATGGATTGTTTGACCCGGTCTTGAGGGGCTGCAACGGCTCAGGTTGTTGTTGTTGTTGCTGGAGCTGCTGCTGCTGGCCAAAATCGAATCCGGTAAACTGGTTGGGTTGAAACTGTGGTTGCTGTTGCTGTTGGAAAAAGGCTTGCTGTTGTTGTTGCGCATAAAACCCGGTGTCCATAGGGTTCTGTATAGGGTTGCCAAACATGTCCAACTGCTGGTACTGCTGGGGCTGGCCATAGAACGGCTCGGGCTGCTGTTGCTGGTAGTAGTATCCGGTGGCCACAGCAAACTGCGGCTGCGGCTGCGGCTCCTCGTTCAAATCTAGCAAGTTGTTGTTGTTTCTCTGCCTCCTCAACTCCTCCTCTTCCAACGACAACTTGATGGCAGCATCCAAGTCAGGGTCATTTTCCTCTTGGCGCGCCCGGTTCTGCTCCTCCTCGGCAGTGGCTCTCGACATTTCAAGCGCCTTTTGCAAGTCGGCATCATACGGCTCGTCGTCTCTTGCCCGGGTGTTTCTCCGATCTCTTCTTCTCGCCCGTCTGTCTCCGCTATTGCCCGAGCCTTGGTCGTCGTCGTCGTCGTCATTGTCAAACCGGCCCCGGCGCTTGCCTTTCGCAGCCAACGCCCGCTCGTGCACCAATCTCTCGTCGTCGCGCAAAAGCGACACCAACTCCTTTGCCTTGACTCTGATAAGCGCGCCCTGGTCGGTATCTCCGTCATCAATGTGAATAAACTCTCTCAACGTCTTGACAATGTACAAATTGTCCTTGGCCCACAACACACACTTGTCGGACCCAAACCGGACCAAGTAGTCCAACACAGTTAGCGACTTGGCAATGTGTCTCCAGTTCTTTCCCTTGTCGTTGAGTCTGCGGTCCAACATGTCCATGATTTCCATAAACTCGGTTTGCGACTGGTAGGTGCACGCGGCTATTTCCTCCATGTCGTAGGTAGTGGGGCCCGTGGGGTCATTGGACGTGGCCTTTCTCACCAACACTTGCGCCGAGGAGTAGCCTCCGGCCACGTTCTTGATGGAACGCACAAACTTTGACATGTTTCGGAGGTGGGTCTTGAATGGTTCTGGTAATGAGGTGATGCAGCTTTGGGGGGTAGAAAGTAATGCACAGGTTGTTTTCAATAAGCTGAGCAATCTGTCTCAGATCTTTGTTGCGCTGGTATTTGGCGTTGCTGGTGCTGGTGCTGGTGCTGGTGTTGGTGTTGTTGCTGGTGCTGGTGCTGGTGCTGGTGCTGGTGCTGGTGCTGTTGCTGTTGCTGTTGCTGTTGCTGGTTCAGGTGTTCTTCCTTAAAAAGGGGGCGGAACTGGAAAAATGCTATGTTGAATCGAATTGGACATCCAACCCCGAAAAAAACAAAAAAAAAAAAAATAACCACAGCAAGAAGGTCGTGTGTGTGCCTACCGATTAGTCCATGCTGACTACACGCATCACCACCAAGTTGGACATCGGGGGCATCGGGGGGAATCGGGGGCGGGGTGTAGTTTAAAGAGTGGCGAGTGGCGGGAGGGCCGAGCATTATGAGCCTCTTCTGGTCAACAAACGCTAGATCGCGGTTCAGCACAAGGGATACAAATACAATGTTGTGGTGATGAACCGTACAATGGTGCTACACACGATACATCTTCCCATCCATAGAGTCTCCTAAACACCGTCCCTTCTTTTCCTTTCTCATACGGGGTCGTCTTTCCGAGATCGGCTTGACTTTGAAGAGGCTATGTTTTTCTAGTCGTCATTTCTGGTCTTGGCATCACGCATACTCGGATCCAGCGCATGGAGAAAACTAAAACAGTGACTGCAAACACGGTGATGACACAAACCAGGCTGAGCTAGCAACCACAAGGGAAAAGCAACCACTACTACTACTACTACTACAGTTTCCTTTCCATCCTATACTTCACGCTTACATTACACAATCAACCACTACTTTTTTTTTAAATGGCACTCAAAAGTGCTACTAATACACTGGCCACAACAACGACAGGCACTTTTTTGATTGACCCGCTACTCCTGGCCACCACTTCCACGCTCTCCTCTCTCTTTAACAAACCAAATAACCCGCCTGACGACGACAGTACCTGCGCGTTGGCACCTCCATAAAACACAGTCGACCCATTGGTCAATCCATTATCGGTAAAGTTGACCAAGTTTCCTGCTGGCGCAGTGGCATAAGTCCCGTCCCAGCAATATTCAGAAAAACACTTTTGACACTGTTCAGATTGCTGGATGCCTCTTCTCTCCTCCTCACGTCTGATTATGGCACACGCAATGCACGTCTTGTACTCGGGGTCAATGGTACCATTCAATCTCGACGCAACGTCAAACCCATTCTTGATCATCCCCTTCTTTTCGCCGTCGGTGAAGGACAAGTCAAACGTGCTCACGTTGGTATAAAACTCGTATGGGCGGTTGGCGTAGTAGATAACCAACGGCGGGATAACGCCGTTCTTGGCCAATGCCGTCAAGTTCTTTGCGTCGCATCCGAAAAACGTCGGCTTGGCGGTGAGGTTCTTGGCGAGAAACGTGTTGGAGTCAGGAACATAGGGACAAAGGTTTGAGCTTCCCTGCTCAACAAACTGTCTCTCATAACTGTAGATCAATGCCCTGCCGTCTGGCCAGCCAGTGGCGGTGTCGGTGCTGCTGTCGAATGCAAGTACAACATCCAATTGTCTTTCCGTGGTCATAAGCGTGGAAAGGGGAATCACCTCTCCGCCCAAGCCACCGTCAATCATATAAAGCGTATCGCTGGTGGAGATATTGTCCGACTTTGTGTACTGTGAGTTGAAGAACGGGTTGGGGCTGTAAAGGGCAACGTCCTCGTGGTAACGCGACAAGTAGGTCAAAAAGTTCTTTACAACCCATTTTATGACAAAGTTGAGTGAGTTGCAGTCGTCGCAGACAAGGGTGTTGAGAAACTCGTTAAACAACGACGATGACGATCCCACAATGAAGCCGGCATTATCAAACCCGGCAATGCACGATCCACCAGTCGGTACTCCGTTGTTCACATCTGTGCCCAAGTACTTGATATCAGTGAATGTGTTCAACGATGGGTCAAACGAACCAAACTCAAATGGGTTCATTTCAATCACGGTAGAGTTGAGGTTGTACACCACCGTGCCGGGTCTTCGTCCCAACCCGGTAACAAAGGGGAACGGCATGTCGTGGTTGGCGAAAGCGTCAATGTCTCGGATATCACTCCACGTAGTTGCACTGGCATAATTGTCGTCACCCTTGGGGAACAATTGGTGTGCCAACCCTCTTGCCCACGCATCGGTGACAGAGGTGTTGAACCCGGCTTTAGTCTTTGCTTGCAAGTCGTACTCAATCCCCTGACTGTTGTTGTCCCAAAAGTTTATATGGGTCAATGCCCCTTGCAAGTTGTCCCAGAGCACTGGCCACACAACGGTCCAAAGGCCAGTTTCATTCACCAATTGTCTGGTGGTTGTCAAGTTCCATAAATCGTTTGGGTTCTCAAACACCACTTCCTCGACACTGGGCCAGTTTTGAACCACTAACGAGCCCAAGAGCCACGAGGCTCCAGAGAGGCCACCGATATAGTTTGCACTTTGCAACACCCCGCCCAACCCGCCTTCAAAGCTCGTCCGATTATCCAACGCAAGCAAGGACCCAGCGGCATTGAGCATGGCTCGATAACTTCCCCCTGAAAATGCAAGGCCGAGGTTGA
>JAKTZW010000350.1:0-48474 GCA_030579015.1 Zhuliangozyma blackwelliae | reverse complement strand
CAAGCAACCATCTACCAGGGCTACGACAAAGACCTTTTTGAGCAGGTGCTCACGGTTGTTTACTCCAAAAGTAACAAGATATCCGCAAAGTCAATCACCAAGTACGGCGTGTCGTCCTACGACAGAATGATTCTTGGCTCGCAATCCCGCTTCTGGCCCAGCTGCGAAAACCTACTACCACAGTACCAAAAGTCTCCCGTGCGGCGGGCGTTGGCAATCAGCAACTTGAAGAACGCAAGCCGGGTATTGAACCACCATGGAGCCATGCCCAAAGCCGAGTTGCTCGGGGCATCGTCGTGGGACGAGACCAATGCCGGGGACTTGGCCAATGAAATGCGGCTTGTGGAGGGCAACAAGACCCCTAAAGAGGTGGGCGACAAGTTGTTGCAAATGGGGCTCGTGCAACCGCACTGTATCAAGTCGTATGGCATGGATGTGATTTACAACAACTCGCCGGCTTCTGGGAGCGAGTGGGACGAGAAAATTGTTGAGGCAAACAATAGGTTGGTGTTTCTACTCGGCGAGCAGCTTGACCAGTTGTTTGACCCGTTGCTAGAGTACTCGCCCGAGGCAATGCAGACCCTCTATGTGCCAAACGCCGACCCGCAGCCCAATATACCGCACAGCACGTTGATACAGTCCATTGTTGACGAGTTGGTGGAGGTGCAGACAAATTTCACCATGGGGCTCGTTGACTTGTTGCAGCAGCTCATCATCCCGTTGCGCGTGAGTGTTTTGGCCAAAACGTCCAGCGGGATCCACAAAATAAACCAGGTGTTCCCCCCCACGATTGACGAAATCACCCGAATCAACTGCATCTTGCACGACGCGCTAAAACGGGCATCTGCCATCAACTTTGTGGAGGTGATGCGTGCCGTGGGGACGGTGTTGCCGTATTTCTACAAGGCGTTCATCCGGCACGAAGCCAACTTGAAAGACGACTTTTTCAAGCGGCTCACCAAGTTTGCCACGGCAAACCGCAAAAACGTTATGGAGAACCCCGAAATTAACCTGCAGGCATACACCGTCCGGGGCATCGACTCTATCGTCACCGGGTCCTTGATGGAACTTCCCAGGTTGAAACTCATATTGCAGAGATTGATGCAGGCTGTGGATGCCGAAAACCTCAAAAAGAAAAACTTTGAGCAGTGGAGCGCCGACGACGAGGAGGTGGTTCGCAAATACTACACGGCGGCAGTCGAGGTCATTGATGCGTTTGGAACCCAGGAGGAAAAAGTCGACATCAAGCAGAGGATATTCACTCCCACAGGAAAGATATTGACCGAGCTCGCCACGAGATGGCCTGCTGAGTTGCAGTACGGCTGGCTCAACCGGAAAGTTGTGGGTATCTACGAATTGAAAAATACCAAGGAAAGCCCAAGCACGCTCCACAACATTGACGTCCTCATCATCTTTTCCGACCACTTGTTGTTCCTCACCGTTGTTGACAATGCCCACTACTTGCACCACGAGCGCGATGGCGTCAAGAGGTTGTGTGTGTCTGACGTGTTGATGCACTCGTTGATCAACGAAAAACCATTGCCGAAACTAGGGTGTTTACCGTCGATGGAGGTCAGCTGCTGGTGCGACATCAACGACGTGGTGGCAACGTCGTACGTCGACGGCAGTGGGGCCGATTATATAAGGTTCTTGAGCGGAGGGTTCAAAACAGTGAACCGCGGGGTGGAGTATACCAAGAGCTACCAGATCAGCAACGAGGGCAACATCCCCGGCGAGTCGCACCGTATCATTGAGTTGATCAACAAGTCGAGGGTGTTGCACAAAACCACGCCGTTTCATTTGTTTAGAGCCAGAAACAGCAACGTGAGTGCCTACTACACGGCCCACGACGTGTCTGTGTACGACGAGGAAACGTGCCAGCTCCCCTTTGTCCTTTTCCTCAACATGAGGGTTGACGTGCCGCGGTATTTGGAAGCGCACCCCCGTTTGCTCTTGTTGTTGCAAGCGTCGTTTGTGGACGATGGCCGGGTCCAAATCACCGGGTATGACAGGACATGCGAGGAGCAAATCCACGAGGTTGTCGTTGTAAATGACGTGCAGAGGTACCTCAGGGAAAGAATGGCGGCCACGTACCAAAACATCTTTCTGACGTACAACTCGGTTACGCAGGTGTTGATCAAGGGTAACGCACAGGATTTGAGATATATCGCCAATGATTTCATGGGGCGAGACGAAGCCAGGTTGATTGAAGATGCGAAAACTGTCGCATCAAAAGAGTGTGATAGAATGCGTTCTAAAGCGATATCTGTTCCGGAGAAGCCACTGGCGGGGGTAGGGGCAGGGGCAGAGACAAGGGCAGGGAAAGAAGCAGAGGCAGGGACAGAGGTAGTGGCAGATCCCGATTTGAAGCGAAGCAGGTCGCTTCTTGACTGGTTATTTGGAAAGAGAAAGCCCAGTAAAAGTGCAAGCAAACACAAAGGTGCAGTCACCAAAAGTGCAACTACCAAAAGTGCAACCACCAAAAGTGCAACTACCAAAGGCACCACTACCAAAGGCACCACCACAAAAGGCCCCACCACAAAAGGCACAGTCGCTAACGAACCAACCGCAAACACCATCCCCGCCTTGCTGCAAAGGAAGAATATTGAAAACACTTTCATTCCCCGAGGTTCAAAGATTGAGTACACCAAGTTGTATAAACCAATACTCAAGCGGCAAATAAGGGCTGACTCTTGTTCAAGCGAGGCCACAACCAAGCAAACAGTCCCTCAGACAGTCCCTCAGACAGCCCCTCAAACAGCTTCTTCCCCTGAGCTACCCTTGGATGCGCCGGTGGGGCACACAAGCATTCCGTCCATCGAAGTTTCGCCAATGTTTCAGTTCCCCCCTGCGTTCCCCACTCCCGACACGGTAACGTCACCATTGCCAACCGCGGTTGAAGCACCGTTTACTATCAAGCGCGTAGCAACCGTTGAAAGCGGGATGAGCGGTATCACCAACTGGAAGCTCGGCAAACTCTCAACACTTGCAGCGCTCCCGGAATGCGAGATTGAAGACGGCACACCAAACTGGGAGACTGTGAGTGCGAGCCGTGAAGCTTCGTTTTTGAATAACGAGGTGAGAAAGTTGTCCCAGAACATTGACGTGCCGGATGTCATCCAATTTGACGACCCGGCCATTTCCGAACACGACGACGACATCAAAGCGTATGTTGTTGACTTGGAAGAGTTGAAAAAGAAGAAAAAGACAAGGGTGGAGTTGCACGCTTTACCGTCACCGAAGGAATCAGGGGCCAGTCCAAGAATACCTTCAAACTCGTCGCTGATCTTTTCTGACTTTGCCCCGCCAGCAAAGGTGTTTTCAAATGGAGGGGCACTATCCCCGAAAACAGGCAATGCAAAGGCAACTAATGAAAAGGCAACTAATGAAAACAACAGCCCAGTTTTCCCACCACCACCTCGGAAAACAATAACCAGAGACGAATCAAACCTGTCGATTCCTCAGTCAATGTACGCCGAGTATTTCGGCAACATAATCGACCAGCAATTTGGCAAAGAACTGGCCGAGATACAGACTTTGGCTTCGCTACATCCATTCCACTCCAACGCCAGCATGGCCACGTTGACCAGCGACGAAGGGTTCCACTCATCTTGTGAAACTCCCTCTCAGGTCCAGGCAATCCGGGCGTGGGGAACCGCGTCCGACTCTAGCGACGCTACGATTGCCCAGCCGCACGACGAGATCACCAAGCCGTTGCACGATGCCATGAGGGACGACTCGATTGCGCAATTGGCGGAAATGTTAAACAAGTCAGTAAATTTTTAGTTCTTTTCTTTTTATTTTATACATGTTCGCTCGACCCCTAAGCCTTGGCTTTCAAAATCTCGCCCACCTTGGCGGCAATGGCGTCGCCCACTTCCTTGGTGGTACTGGTGCCCCTCAAGTCGGCGGTCCTGATTCCGCTGTCCAACACCTGTTTGACGGCTTCCTCCAACGCCTCGGCTTCCTTGACGGAATCCAAACTCAACCTCAACATTGTCGCAGCCGACAAGATCGTGGCAATGGGGTTCACCTTGTTTGCAGGCAAGTCAGGAGCGCTGCCGTGGCACGGCTCGTACAAGCCAAACGCAGTGTTGGTGTCGGGCAACGAAGCCAACGAGGCCGAGGGCAACAAGCCAAGAGACCCCGGGATGACGCTGGCCTCATCGGAGATGATATCGCCAAACATGTTGCTGGTGATGATTATCCCATTCAACTTGGTTGGGTTCTGGATCAAGATCATTGCCGCCGAGTCAATCAACTGGTGCTGGACACTCAACTTGGGAAACTCTTCAGAAATCACCTTGTCAACCGTTTTTCTCCACAACCGGGACGACGCCAACACGTTGGCCTTGTCCAAGGACCAGATGGGTAATGGCGGCTCGTGCTGCAAGGCCATAAATGCAGCCATGCGGGTGATTCTAGTAACCTCACCAACGGTATACTTTTCGGTATCCCACGCGGTGTTGCCATCCTCGCTTTCCTCCTGTTCTTGTCTCTCGCCAAAGTAGATCCCGCCCACCAACTCACGCACAATGATCAAGTTGGTGCCTCTAACCACCTCGGGGCGCAAGGGTGATAATTCCAACAAGCTCTCGCTGGCGAAATTGCAGGGACGGATGTTGGCGTACAAGTTCAATTCCTTACGGATCTTCAACAACCCCTGCTCGGGTCTCACGGCGCCAGTGCCCCATTTGGGCCCGCCCACGGCACCAAGCAAGACGGCGTCCGACGACTTGGCGGCGGTGAGTGATTCTTCGGGCAATGGCTCGCCCGTGGCGTCGATGGCGGCGCCCCCAATCAAATGGTGTTTGAACTCAAACTTGATGTTTTGGAACGGCGTGCTGGCTTCAATCACCTTCAACACCTTGATGGCTTCGTTACAGATTTCGGTGCCGACATGGTCGCCGGGAAGGACACAGATGGTTTTCGTGACTGCTTTCTTGACGTCTGACATTGCTGGTTGTGGAGTGGAGTGGAGTGGAGTGGAGTGGAGTAGACTGTTGTGGAGTAGAATGGTCAGTATGTCAACTTTTCCACAACTGCCCAGTTTTTCCACGACGAATGGAAGGGGAAAAAAAAAGTGAATCATCCCGCATTCCGGAATCGGCCCTGAAAAGGTATACATGCCAAGGCCATGAAAAAAAAAAAACAACCAAACAACCACTGAAGATGAAAACGATTGTTTACATAACCTAAAACATTAAATACAAAAACCAGCTACTGAAACAGCTTAAACACACTCAATGGCCGCTCCATTCAATGGTGCTCAAATCAATACCCTCTTGGACCATCTCCCACAATGGAGACATCTTGCGCAAGAAATCGACTCGTTCGTTGATTGCCTTGATGACATAGTCCACTTCCGCCTCGGTGGTGAATCTGCCAATCCCGAATCTGATGGACGAGTGGGCCAAGGCATCGTCGGCTCCGAGGGCATGCAACACGTACGAAGGCTCCAACGATGCTGAGGTGCACGCCGACCCAGAAGACAAGGCAATGTCCTTCAACGCCATAAGTAACGACTCGCCTTCAATGTAGGCAAACGACACATTGACACACCCCGCGTATTGCGACGTGGGCTCCACCGACCCGTTGAATTGCGTCGATGGGATCGACAACAACCCTTGCTTCAACTTTTGGGACAACTTGCCAATGTGCGCCTTGTCGTAGGCCATTTCCTGCTGCATCAACCTCGCAGCCTCGCCAAACCCAGCCACCAATGGTGGTGCCAATGTGCCCGACCTCAAGCCTCTCTCTTGACCGCCGCCGGTGATGATGGGGTCCAATCTGACCCGGGGTCTTCTTCTCACGTAGCAGGCACCAATACCCTTGGGCCCATAAATCTTGTGCGACGAGATGGACAACAAGTCAATGTTCATTTCGTTGACATCAATGTCAATCTTGCCGTACGCCTGGGCAGCGTCGGTGTGGAAGAAAATCTTGTTTTTGCGACAAATCTTGCCAATCTCCTTCAACGGCTGGATAACACCAATCTCATTGTTGACAGCCATCACCGAAACCAAAACCGTATCCTTTCTAATGGCCTTTTTCAAGTCGTCCAAGTTGATCAACCCCTCGGAGCTGACTGGCAAGTAGGTCACGTCGAAACCTTCGTCTTGCATGTGCCTGGCAGAGTCGAGCACACACTTGTGCTCAGTCTGGGTGGTGATGATATGCTTCTTGGTCTTGCTGTAGAACCGGGGCACACCCTTGATGGCCATGTTGTTGCTCTCGGTGGCGCCGCTGGTGAAAATAATCTCCTTGGGGTCGGCATTGATCACGCTCGCGATATAGGCACGAGCAGTTTCAACCTCCTTGTCGGTCTCCCAGCCATAGGCGTGGGTCGACGAGTGCGGGTTGCCGTACAACCCCGTGTAAAACTGCAACATCTTGTCCAACACACGAGGGTCAACGGGCGTTGTTGCTTGCACGTCCAAGTAGATGGGTCTGGTGCCAAACTTGGACGCGTCACGGGTGGCGGACTTGAGCGTCAACGATGACCCCTCGGGTGGCTGCACGGGGGAGTCAGTGGGGGTGGATACATGTAGCTCTCCCGTCAATGGGTTGGTGGAGCTGGTGGGTGAGATGGTGGCGAGCTTGAATGCGTTGGCTGACGTGGAGGTAGATGCCAGCCGGAACCCAGCTGTTGCCAACCGTATGGCTCCCAATCTAGAGCTGATAACCGACTTGTACATGGCTGTGGCTGGTGATGCTATGGTGATGATACGGGGATACTATGGCTTCAAACTTTTGCCCTTTTGCCCTTTTGCCCTTTTGCCCTTTTGCCCTTTTGCCCTTTTGCCCTTTTTTCTTTTTTCTCTGTGATCAGGAAAATCTTTTTCTGTATGCACAGCGCGACATTTATCACTGTGGAGGCGAGACAGAGAGGAAATGTCTCGGATATATTATATCCCACATGCAGGCGAGTCAACTCCCTCCCGGGCTTTGGAAACCCCTTTCCTCCTTGTGCTCTATTAGTTATGTATATGCTCCCCACACATGTCTACTCCATGCGTGTCTTGTCTATCCTCGCCAACTCGCCACTCACCATCTCGTAGACTCCGAGAAAGATGGCACCGCCAGCAGAAATCCAGCACGTCCTGGGCCCTAGCCCCTTCCAGAAACATAACCACCCCTCATCCTTGATGATGCTCCGCACAACCTCCACGGGACCTACTCTTTCATGGCTCAACATGATTCTGGTCTTTAGCACATCGAGTGGCGTTGTGGCTGCCGCCGCGACCGCGCCGGCGACGCTGCCGCAAAGAGCGCCCTTGACAAGGTGGAGCCGCTCGGGAATGACATGCACATTCTCGGCCCACTTTACCTTTAACCACTCGTACAAGGGAAACTGAATGATGGTGAATGGGATCTCTCTCATGATGGTGGTGTTCCATCCTCGGTACAAGCCGCGGAAGATACCCTC
Source organism: Zhuliangozyma blackwelliae (assembly GCA_030579015.1). Lineage (NCBI taxonomy): Eukaryota > Fungi > Ascomycota > Pichiomycetes > Serinales > Debaryomycetaceae > Zhuliangozyma > Zhuliangozyma blackwelliae. Next base: position 41,045 of record JAKTZW010000350.1, on the reverse strand, counting down.
GCCGCTCTTGTTCGACACAACATGCATCAAGTTGGACCAGCTGGTGACGTTTCCCAAGTGGCTCGCCTGGGTGCGCTGTTTAATCACTTCGGCGGGGACCCGCACTATACATGCGGCAACCTCGCCCATTGACGCCGCCACCATATGGCGGTAGGCCGGGGAGGCGATATGACTCTGTAGATCGCGTTTCAACGTGTCGTAGGTGATAAAGAACAACGAAGCCGATGGCGCCGAGGCAACCACACAAGACCCCAATCCTCTATATACCCCGTGCCATCCTCCATTGGCCCAGAACCCGCCCTTGGCTTGGAGCCGGGTTTTGATCGTGTCAATGGGGAAAAAGGCAAGATCGGTGGCTGTCCCAGCACAAGCACCCGACTGAAGAATAGTGTTAGTATTTGGACATGGGCATGTGGCGCAATCACAGCTACTCACCTACAATCAATGATATAAAGAAGCTGTCCATTAGGGTGGGAAAGGTTGCTGCTAGTTGCCAGAGGACCTTTTTTTTATGTATGCAAATTTTTTTTTTTTTTGTTTGTTTTGTTCATTTTACGATCTCGGACAAACTATATACTTGTCTTTCCCGACTTTCTTCTTCTTGGCGTACTTGATAATCACCGAGTCGACCTTTTTCCCCAGGGGTACAAACGGCTTGATAAACGGCACAAAGTCTTCGTATCCCCAGCTCTTGTTCAACTCAAACAACTCCTGGAACCGCGTGGCCACGCTGCTCGATAGACTGTCGGGGTCGACGTGCAACACCCTTCCGGGCAACGGCGCGCAGTAGTGTCCGCGAAGATCCACGAGATCGAGGCCGGCATTGTAGAACGGCGGCAAGCTGGCTTTCCAGTTGAGGAGAAATTCCCGCTCTTGTATCATGTTGTTGCACTTGCTCAACTCTACCACGCCAAACCAGCGGGTGACGTTGGTGTCGTTCAACGTGTACCGGCGGTCTCCATTTACAGAGGCAAACCGGTAGAGTATGCTGTCCAACATGGTTCTGTTATATGGTGGCGCCAAAATGCCTTCAACGTCGGCCACTGTAAACTGGTCTTGGCCATTGCTGATCAATTTGGTGACGAGGAGAAACAACAAGTCAGTGACCAACCTCTTGGACATGATACATGCAACGCCATCAACCTCACAGCCCCCGATCGACCTCCACTTGTCAACAAACTCCGAGTCCGAACATAAACTGTTTTCCCGCAACTCCAACAAAGTGGACCCCAATGGCCGTTGTGCTCCTGCTCCTGCTCCTGCTCCTGCTCCTGCTCCTGCTCCTGCTCCTGCTCCTGCTCCTGCTCCTGATCCGGCTTCTTTCTCGGCTTCCCCATCAAACACGGCAATGCCGCTGGTGTTGATTTCTCCTTCCATGTGGGTCAACTCGTACTCGTAGCTGCATTGCTGGAACCCTAATAGCGAGCTCTCCCGCTTGTTCATGATGAGTACCGTGTTTGAGTGGTTCATCTGTCGCACTTTGTATGTCTGGTTGTTTGTGCAGAGAACCACATTGTCAATGTCGGACTTGAGCTCCAACGACGCATGGGGCGTCGCCACGTACTCGGCTAGCTCGGGAGGTAGCTGGAGTAGCTTGTATGTGTATTTCGGGTCCGCCGTTACTTGTTGGTAGACGTCCATAGTGGTGGTGGTGGTGGTGGTGTTTGTAGTTGTTGTAGTTGGTGGATGTTGCTGACGCGTAAAATCTTTTTTGGTCGCGAAAAGAGAGGTGTTTTTACCAAATTGAAAATCTTCTTTATCGCTGTATACACATATACCTATAGCCAATAGAGGAGAGGGTATCTTTGACTGGTTACTGCCAACACTAAAAGTTACTTCCCTGGTTGATGTTTCTGTCTCTAACCCCCAACTCGCCGTTGAAAAACTCGTCACTGCCCACCTTCTCACTCTTTCTCCAAAAAGTCCAGCCACTCTCGTAGTCCTTGCTGTTTCTCCTCTTGAGGTAAAACAAGACACTGACCAACCCAAGAAGAATGGAGCCACCAACCCCCACAACGACACCAACGACAATCTTGTTGGTGTTGGACAAACCGCCGCCGTTGGTATCCTTGTTGCTATTGCCGGTTTGCGTTGGCTGGGTGGTTATCACCGACGTCAGCGTAACCACAATTGTTCTGCCATTATCAACAGAGCTAAATGTGGTGACCAGCTTGGACTTTAACGATGCGTCCGACCCAGTTGTTGGGGTGGGAGAAGTGGCGGAGGAGGTGGGGGACGAGGTGCCGGTTTCACTCGTTTCGTTGGTTTCGCTGGTTTCGCTGGTGTCACCAGTTTCCTTTGGCTGGCTAGACGAGGAAGCGTGGGGAGTTGAGGATAGGGTGGTTGACAGAGCGGACGACGTGGTAGAGGATTTCTCGGAGGAGGAGGTGGTGGTGGCATCATTGCTTGTTTCAGATTCGCTGGTGCTTGACTCAACCGGCGATGTTTCGGCAGATGAAGCGGGCGATGATACGTCTGAGCTGGTCTCTGCAACTGAGCTTGACGTAAACACGTCGGACAGTGTTTGTTCAAAACTGCTGGAACTTTCTTGAAAGCTACTGTCGATAGAACTGAAACCGAGTAATTCACTAGAGGGCACACTCAGGTTGTCGTCGGCTCTTTTTATCAATGTGTACAACTTTGGGACGGCTGGGGTAATGGAGGAAATCTCGTTGGATGTGGTGTGGTTGGCGAACACGGTGGTGCTCAGGTCTAGCTGCAACAACGCCTCGTCGTAGTTGACAGTATTGTCGTGGTGCTCATGAGAGCATCGGTGCAGCGGGCCCGAGTAGTGTGACGTGTAGGAAGATATGCTGAGCAACACCAACACGGATATGATAGTTGCCTTGACATATCTTATGCGAGATCCTGTGTTGTTGGTGGTGGTGGTGGTGATCTTTTGGGAGGGGCTGGTGTTTTCATTCTTTTCATTGTCGTTGTTGGCGTTGGCGACACTGCTGTAGTGCACAGGTCCGTATTTATCCATGGTAAATGGTAGGGCAATGTGTGAAGGAGAGTGGGTAGAGCCGTACTGGGCGTGATAACGTTGGTGGGAGTTGCTTGAAAGTGTGTGTATTCTATCAAGGCAAAAATTTTTCCCTTTGGGTTTTCCACTTTTTTTTTTTTGTTGTCCCTAACGTGTGTGATGTACTGCATATAGAGCACTTTTTCCCAGGCTGTGACTATTTTTAGCAAATATACGAAACTCCTTTCGTGGCTGGGCAGCACCCCACGAGTTGTAGGGAAGAGAAGCACCAGAAGTGGTGTGGGAAGAGAATTGACACGCCATATCTCGTCCTCCCCCTCCCCTCCCCATTAGGTTAACCCACACGGGTACCACTGAGACCACTCCTATCCGACAATTGCACAGCCGTTGTAAATCAAAGAGGAAGAAAGGGCAAAAAAAAACGCGATTTCGAAACATGCAACAGTCTAGACTCAAGCAGGCGATGGTGGTATAAATGTTTCAACTCTGAATCAGAGCAGACGCCCTTTCAACTCTCTGCTCTGCTGCCATTGGCTGTCCACCCATGGGTGGCAAGACAAGGGAGAGAGAGGTGCAAACACAAAATGAGAATCACGTTGTTTGGTGGGTCCCCCCCCACGTGAGGCGCAGCTTTATGAGTCTGAAAACACAATTGCAGTTCTTGTTAGAAAGCTTGATTTGACTTGATATTGTTTGTTCTCATTTTGTGGGCCAACATGGTGTAACCCATTGTTCGACGATGGTATGCATTCTGTTGTTCCCATCCCTTCTTCTCCCCCCCCCCCCACTGTGCTCTACCTCACAACCCCACTGGCTGTGCCACGCAAATGATATCTGGTGGCTGTAAAATATACCTCTTCCACTGAAACAAACAAACAAACAAACAAAAAAAATGTGTGTGGTGAACGCCTTCTGATTTGACAACCAACCCCAAAATGACATTCCTTGTCAAAACACTCTACTGGTTAAACCACAAGTTTCGCCAATTGTCCAATCTTGTGGTGGGCAACATTTTCGAGCCCAAGTTTGATATCGTGCTCATCACTGGCGGCGCCACTGGTTTGGGCAAGGAGATTGTGCTGCAAATTGCCGCCCTCGGTGCCAAGATTGTTGTGTTGGACATCAACATACCCAGCGACAAGGACAGGGTGGCCGATGTGGAGTACTACAAATGCGACGTGTCCAAGCGAGAACAGATTCTTGCCACTCGCAAGTTGATCCGGCGGAATGTGGGTATCGTGACCGTGTTGATCAACAATGCCGGCATCACCATGGGCAAGACCGTGCTTGACTTGACTTTCCAGGAGATTGAAACCACCATCCAGGTCAACTTGTTGTCCAGCTTCTACACCATCAAAACGTTTCTCCCCGATATGATGTTGATCAGGCGAGGCTACATCATCACGGTTGCCAGTGTGTTGGGGTACATGTCGCCCGCCAGGTTGAGTGCGTATGGCGCGTCCAAGTCGGGGCTTATTGCGCTACACGAATCGTTGACGTACGAGTTGGGTCCGCCCTCGTTGAACCCCCACGGCGTCAAGACGTTGCTCATATGCCCCGGCCAGTTGCGCACGGGAATGTTCCAGGGCGTCAAAACGCCCTCCACCATGCTCGCCCCCGAGTTGGATCCCCGGTTTGTTGCATCCCGGGTGGTCAAGGCCATACAGCAGGGCCGGCGGGGTGAGATCAAGTTGCCACTCTACGGTAAACTAATCCCATTGCTCAGGGCAATGCCGTGGCCCCTTGTGGAAATCACCCGCAAGCTCAGCGGCATCGACAAAAGCATGAAGAGCTTCAAGGGCAAGTTGAGCAAGGTGGCGAGCAGCGTGTCCTCGATTGCGGGTAGATCCATGTCCAGCGTCGCCAGCGCCGTGGGCACTGTGGGTAGTGCAAGTAGTGGGGCATCGCGCCACTCCCGCCATCAGCGAGTGAGCGAGCGCAGCGTTACGGGTGAGGGTGGGGGTGAGGGTGAGGGTGACGGTGAGGGCGAGGCCGAGCGAGGCATTGCCAGTGACATTGGCAAGGGGTTCCCGCCAAGCCTCATCACCAAATAGGTGGAATAATGTCAGACGTCCAACGGCAAAGGTTTTTAGACCTGCGCTGGTGACGCACTGCACCGCACCGCACCGCACAGTACCGCACCACACCGCACAGTACCGCACCACACCGCACAGTACCGCACCACCCCCGCACCACCCCCAACAGTCCAAAAACAAAGAGCAACAAATTTCGATCGGATTTAAAGCTTCATCGTGCATGTCTTCCGCGGAGTAACGGTCGAAAAATATTTTTCTTCCCTATTTCTTTTTATTATTTTTTTTTGTGGTTCTCCCACCTGCCAATCAGATCTGCACACACACACATATATATATACCAGACGGGGGGAGGGGAGATACCTAGTGCCAGGTCTTCAAAAGTACAAGCTATAAATTTTCAGAATCTTTGTTGTCTGCTCCCAGCTGTATGCCAAATGTTGAAGGATGACGACGACGATGATGTTGGAATCACGGTAACAAAGAGGTATGAGCGACAACATACAACCTTGGTGCACGACAATATCCACTTTTACACATTCAAGGTGTCGACAGAGAAACCGCGACGAGGCACCTTTGTCGTCTTGCATGGGTGGTCGGAGCACAGCTTGATGTATATTGGCCTTGCCGAGTACTTGGCGTCACTAGGCTACGACTGCGTGGCTTACGACTTGCGAGGGAGCGGCCAGACATCAATGGGAAAGTATCGTGGCCGGACCGGCAGCCCGGACCAAGCGTTGTTGGACCTCGATGCCATGATTGAGCACATAATGGAAGAACAAGAAAACCCAGCCGCAAACCAGAGCCTAAACATAATCGCCCACTCGATGGGCGGTGGGATCGCGTTGGAGTATATGCACCGGGGAAAACACAGACACCGGGTATCAAATGTCATTGTTAGCGGGCCCTTGCTTTCCTTTCACGAGAGCAAAGACCCCTCTGCCTTGAGTCTATTCTGTGCGTCCGCAGTTGCATTCTTGTTTCCTAATCACCCGTACCGCGAACACAAGTCAAGGCAGGGGATTGCACTGGCAACCACCAACAAGGCCAAGCAGGACGAGCTTATGGACGACGAGTTGTGCGTTCCTGAAGGTACATTGAAACAGGTCCTACAGATGTACAACAGAGGCCGGTGGCTCTTGCAGCATGCCGACACGGTAAAGTCAAACACGAGGTTGTTTATTTTGCATTCCGATGCAGACACCATAACGTCGCCACAAGCGCTGTTGCTGTACTTTGAAAAGGTGCCCTTGCAACAGAAAAAGTATGCATCCATCCCGCAAGCTGGCCACGCGTTGTTTATAGAGCGGGAGGAGGTGTTGGACAAAGTCTATGCCGAGATTCGGGACTTTTTGCATTGCTAGAGTAGGGTGTGTATAGAAAGAGGAAGGAGTCAACACCTACGATCTGTAGTCGCCATTGATGGTGACATACTCATGCGACAAGTCGCACGTCCAAAAGTTTGCCCCCTGGCCGCCACCGGTGCCCAAATCAATCTCAATAACCAAATCCTCTGCCTTTAAGATCTCCGAGGCCCGTGCTTCGTCAACCTGTTCCGGCTCGCCGTTGACCAACAACAACAACTCTTGGCTCCCGTCAACGGGGATAAACTTGACACTCGTGCGTTCAGGAATGACCGAGCTTGCATTGGCAACGTCGGCATAGCCAATGGCGCATAGTATACGGCCCCAGTTGGCGTCTTTGCCGTACATGGCGGTCTTGAACAACGAGGAGTTTGCGACGCTCGAGGCAATGCTCTTGGCGTCGCGGTACGACAATGCATCCTTGACGATAATCTTGATAAACTTGGTGGCGCCCTCGCCATCGCGAACCACCAATTGGGCCAACTGCTGGGCAAAGTCGGTGATTTCGCGCTGCAACCCGGCGTACCGCTCGCCACACTCGGCGACGCTGTCAATCAACTCACCTCCCGCGGCCCCATTGGCCATGGCCACAATGGTGTCGTTGGTGCTCATGTCTCCGTCAACCGTAATGCTGTTGAACGACCGGTCCACGGCATACTTTAGGATTTGCTGCAACGCCCGTGGCGACACGGGGGCATCGGTGACAAAGAACCCAAGCAAGGTGGCCATGTTGGGACAAATCATGCCCGCGCCCTTGCACAAGCCAGCAAGCGTGTACGTGTCGTTGTCGAGCGTAAACTGTTTGGTGACCAACTTGGGAAACGTGTCGGTGGTGCAAATGGCGGTGGCACAGTCTATCCAGTGCTGGTGGGTGTTGCCCAACTGGTGCAATGCGAGCTGGGGGATGCCCGCGAGAATATTGTCAATGGGCAAGTTGTTTCCAATCACACCAGTGGACATGACCAACGACGAGTTGGCCTTGTTCTCGAGAACAGAGTCGGTGACAATCACCATGTCTAGCGCGTCCTTCAAACCTTGCGTCCCGGTAACGGCATTGGCGTTGCCGCTATTGACAACAAAGGAGTTGATCCCCTGCCCCTTTTTGTCAGCAAGGATTCTTTTGGAGACCTGGACGGGCGCGGCCTTGAACTTGTTGGTGGTGAAGACGCCAGCGGCAGCAGAGACGTCCTTGTCGTGGGTGTTGTGCAAAATGGCCAAGTCGAGCGACGTCCCGTCCTTTTTGACACCGCAGTGGATTCCGCCCACTATATAGCCCTTGGGGTATACCCCCGACTTGGGCACAAACCTGGCAGCCTTGTGGGACAAGCAACGAATCGAGTGCTTGAACATTTGGGGGAAGACGAAGAAGAAGAAGAAGAAGAAGTATACAAGGTGGGAATGAGTCCAATTTTTCTCGACAATCGGGAAAGAGAGATAGCGCTTAATAGATCTCTGCGGCTCAGGGCACTGAAAAAAAAAAAAAAAAAAAAAAAAAAAGACTCATCAAGAAAGAAGAGCCCGTTGGCAACCTATATGAGGAGAATACGATGCGCCCAATGTCTACTACAACCGAGGAGGTTTATGCAAACCGTTGGCAGGCCAAGCGTCTCTCCCACAATCTTGCCCTCACTCTCCGACGTGGCTAGACACTCACAAGATTCGGTGCCAACAATGAACCTACGGGACAAGTCATCGGCAGCCTTTATCCAAGCGGTGCGTGCAAACAACATCGACGACATGTTGAGTCTGCTCTCGCAGCAGTCGCACCAACTCATGACCAGCGAGGTCAAATGGCTGGCCCGGTGCGACCATTACCTCCAATGCATGCAGATTGCCATGCTATGCTTGGCGCACAATGGCGCCGACGCACCCACGCCGTTGTTGTTTCGGCTCAAGACCGTCGTTGATGAGTATGACCAGGTTGTGGCTAGAATGCGGGACGAAAACTGCGTGTCGCCCAAGCTGGCCGGTGTCAACAATGCCATCTTGACGGCGGTGCTATATGCATACAACCGCACCAGGACCGCCAACCGCGTCGTCAGCCGCGCGTTCCAGCAGTACTTTCTCCATACCCGGACAAAGTACGGTATCGGCGTATCAGACTTTGCCGCCCAGTTGGACCTGGTTGAGTTGCAAGAGTCCTTGCGTGAGATTTGCACTGTGACCAAGGTCGCGTTGACGCCACCGGCGTTGAACACAAAACGTCCAGATTTGTCGCGCAACGTTCCCATCGATCCGTTTCTAGACGAATACGGCGGGCTCACATTCGACGGTTTGTGCCGGTACATTGCCGAAACCCGGTTCAGGTGGCAGGGGCAAGAGATTTCCGGGCCAGTTTACGAATTTTACGACCAATTGGATGGCAAGGAAATGAGAGACGAGTTTATGCAACAGTACCTTGCATTCAACCGAGCCAAGCAAGTCAATATTGAAAAGTATAAAGACAGAATCACTAGGACAATGTCCCGCCAGGCGGAAAAGCGTCAAAAAACGATGCATTTCCAGTCCAAGCACCGGAAAATGATTGGCGGGTGGTTGGACGAGTGTTGCCTAGTCATTGAGCAGATTTTGGCAATACCAGCCCCGCGATCCGACACTGAAAAGTTGATCCATGCGTTTAGGCACTATTTGCAGGCCACTCCCTTGAAGGCGCTTTTGAATTTTATGGTCCAGGCCATGGTGGGGTACTGCCAGTCCAAGCAATTCACTTTTCACTTGCTCTTGAACACCATGCGGTACAACTACCCCAAAAACGTGCTACCAAAGTTGCCTCCAGCGGTGCAGGCCGAGTTTGCCAAGCACATTTCCGATTCGCAGTACGACAGGCTCACGCACGCGTTGACGCGTATAATTATCGACAACTGCAAGGTCTACATATCCAAAGAGGAGATGGCTGAGTTTCAGCAATCCATGGCACTAGCTGACAAGACAATTGCGCCCCCCTTTTTGGAAGGTAGTGGCAAGTATCCTGCGTTTCGACAAGAGACAAAGTATAGCGAGGGCAAAGTAAAGCTCCTCATTTCCATGCACCCTTACTTGATGGAGAAACTACAGGGGCACTATTTCGGCATTGTTGATGCCGACTTGCCTCTCTTGTGTCCTCCCCGACCATGGGTGACCCCTAGCCAGGGGGGTTACCTCAGCTCGTCGTCCTTTATAGTGGGCACCAATGACCACTTGCAGAAATTCTTGACTGAACGAGCTGCCGTTGATGGGAAATTGGACTCGGCGTACAATTGTCTTGACCAGATGGGCAGCACCGCGTGGGCAATCAATCGGCAAATATTGGACGTTTTCAACCAAGTGATGGCGTTTGACGAGGGGTTTTTGGATATCCCGCCTCCAAGCAAGAGCAAGGCCGGGAATGTTGGTGGGAGCTTGGTCCGCATTGAAAAGGAAACCGACTTGCGATCCCTCCGCATGAGCGTGGAAACCGTTAATCTGCTAGCCAACGCGTTTGGGAAGGGCGATATATTGTACCATTGCTACAGGCTTGATTTCAGGGGCAGGGTGTACCCATTGTCGTCGTTGACTCATTATGGCGACGATCTCACGCGGTCGCTTTTCCTCTTTTGGAAGAGCCAGCCGCTCGGGCCCCGGGGGTATTACTGGTTGAAGCGGCAATTGGCATCGGTGTTTGGGGCCAAGGGCGGGTGTGACCAGTTTTTTGATGACAACAAGCACAGCATTTTCGACTGTGCCGAGGACCCGTTCAAGTGCAAGTGGTGGATGAGGGGCGACAAGCCATTCTCAACCTTGGCGCTCTGCTTTGAGTTTCACAAGATCCGCAAATTCGAAGCTGGTGGGGGTAAAGTGGAGGAGTACATGTGCAGAATGCCCATTCACCAAGACGGCTCGTGCAATGGGCTCCAGCACTATGCGGCCTTGGCGGCCGACGAGCTGGGCGGGAGAGCCGTGAACTTGGTCCCCTCGAGCGCCAAGCAAGATGTGTACACCCAAGTCATGGCCATTGTAGAGCGAAAGATTGTTCAAGATTTACGCAATGAAAACACCAAACCAATGGCCAAGTTGATCTTGAAGGTGCTCTCTAGAAGATTGATCAAGCGGCCGGTTATGACGACAGTTTATGGCGTGACCCCCTACGGCGCAGGCTTGCAAGTGTTTGACGAAGTGAAGGCAATCATCAAGGACCACGAGGTGAATCTGGAGATTTGCCTGTATGACCACGAAACGTTGCAGGAGTTAAAGGACCACTTTGACCACGCGCATGCCAATTACCTTGCCGAAAAGATTCTCACCTCCATCGACGAGCTATTCCGCCACGCCAAGGCGATTGAGAAATGGCTTGTGCAAAACACCACCCGGATCTTGACCGCCTATAACGTAGAGACCTTGGAGTATATTGAACAGCACCGGCCCAAGCTCCAGCGGGGTATGTTTCTGCTGCCCAAGACGTTTCGGCCCATGACGTGGACCGCGCCCTCGGGGTTCCCCGTGATACAAGCATACCGAGACGTGAAAGTGTGCAATGTCCCCGGCCAGTTGGGGATAAGTCCGCGGTACAAGACCGAGGACCTTGAGCCGATGAAGCGACACCGGCACGAGTTGGCCATTGCCCCCAACTTTATCCACTCGTTGGATGCGGCCCACATGTTTTTGACCTGTGATGCGGCGCACCGGGCGGGAATCACGTTCTGCTCGATCCATGATTCCTTCTGGACGCACCCAAACCAGGTGGACAAGTTGTCGCGACTACTTCGGGAAAAGTTTGTGGCCATGCATCTTGGCGAGGGATACTTGCAGAGCGTAAAGCACGAGTTTGACCAGCAGATGCTGGGGTCGTTCCAGCTTGTGCACTATGACAAGAAAAGGTATCCAGCGCTACACAAAGAGTTGGTGGAAATTAGAAATAGCTATGGGCTTCGAAGACAGGACGACCGGTTGCGCCTCGAGTTGCGGCAAATGGCCGAGCTTAGGGAAGCACACCCGGTGCGGAAATTGTTTCACAAGCACAAACCTATAGTGTACCATGTCCTGGGCAGCAAGATGTTTGAGTATAGCAAGGAGTGGACGCCTGTCACGCCAAAGGTTAGTGGGTTGGTGGCCATGTTTGTCCCGGTTGAGATTCTCAACCTCCCGCCAAGGGGGGATTTGGACATAACTCGGTTGGTGGATAGCAAATACTTTTTTTCGTAACTTAGTCTGCTTTATCAATCATACTCTGGAGCCGGCCAAAGATCTTGTCGCGGTGGATAGCCAATGGGTCGTCCTTGTCGCTTTTGAAAAACTGGTTCCGCTGAATCTCATGCTGTTCATGCTGCTCATCATCATCATCATCACCACCATCATCATAATCATCACCACCATCGCCAAAGCCGAGGTCATTGTAATCATAAAACTCATTCTCATTCAAGCCCACGCCATCACGGGGAACGTACCCCTCGTCGTCGTCCTCATCACCATCGCCATAATCTTCCACTTCACCGCCTTCTTCGTTAAACCCATTGGCGTCGCGGTACGCCCCGGCGTCTTCGTCCTCGGGGTAGTCGTTCTGGTAGAACGACTCGGCATTGGAGTCCTCGTCGTCCGTGAGCTCATTCACCTTCTCGTCGTCTTCTTCGCCAGGGAGCAATTCGGTGGTGTTGCTGTCGTCGTCAAAGAACTTGATGTATCCAATCTCCGTCAGCGGGTGGTTAGCAGTGGTCAATGGCTCGCTGTCGGTCAAGTGGTACACGTCGTACACGTACTGAGAGTCGTCGAGGTCGTTTTGGGTGTCATCCTTTCGGCTTCGCTTCTTTCGCTCTGACAGCAGGCTATTTTCGAGCGAGAGGTACGACTTGACCATGTCTGCCAACTCGTCGGGCACAGCAGCAGCCGCATCATCATCTTCTTCTTCTTCTTCGTTGTTGTCGTTCTTGGCATTGTCCTCATCCGCTGAATTCTGGGGTAGGACAAAGCTCCGCTGGTTATCGCCGGCAGACAAGAGCGACGCGGCGATTTCCGTACCCTCCCGCGAGTCAACATTGCTCAACTCATCGGTTCTGGCCAACTTGAACAAGTAATTGAGGTTCTCCAAGGACCGGTTCTTGCTTGGCGTCGTGGTGCGGGATGCGGGGACGGGGGACACGGCGGGGGACGACGGCTTGGACCGCTTGGCGAACCGGTTATCTTCGAGGATCAATGCCTGAAGCGGGTCCTGGTGCCTCTTTCTCTTGATTCTGAGAACTCTTGGTGGTGGTGGCGTGGCCGACATGGTGATAATGGTTTTGGTTGTGGCTGTAGTTGTGGAGAGAAAGAAGAGGGAGGGAGAGGGCAGCAGACAACAAAAAAAAAACATGGCAGTTTTTCTCTATAGATCAATTATTTATGCTCGTGAGGATATTGAACGTGACCGATGGGAATTGGGTTATCTCGGCCGTCACTTGTGCATCGATGCCAAAAGTAGCGAGGATGCCTCGTATCACGCCACAGGGGAACCAGAGGTAGATTTTCGCCTTGGACAATGTATCCTGCATGCCCTTGGAGCTATTCAACTGGCTGATGTACTTGTAGTTGCTGTCCACCAACACAAACGTGCCCCTGTGGTTGGTGCGCAAGTTGTCCATTTGTTTGTTGTAGAGGCATTTCCAAACGTCGCGGCATACAAACTTCATGATGTCGAGCGCGTCCACCATTTTGCTGCCGGCACTCTTGTAGAGCAAAACCTCGGCAATCTTGACCCCCAAGTCGTACCCATACGTCTCGACCCGGATCGTGACCGCGTCGCTGTGGAGCAATGGCGAGTCAAGCACGTTGATTGTTCCTGGCAAGTCGTCACGGACGGTGGACAATTGCTGGTCGATGCGGGTTTGGTGGTCAGACTGGGCGTGCTGCGGCGCCACAGAGTCCAGCAATTGGTGCGAGACCCGGATGGAGGTGGGCACTAGTTCTTGTAGTAGTAGTTGGAGCGCCGTGCTGCTGACATATGTCTGCGTGTCCAAAGGGTCGTCCGACATTTGCGGGTGCAGAGTGTATACGATATGGGTGTCGTGCGGGTGGCGGGTGGCGGGTGGATGGATGGATTCCCCCATTTTTTCTGATTCCAAACATTTTGTTGGTTGCCATTTCCCCTTCTTTGTTGAATCAGTGTTTGGAATGCACTTGACAAAGTATACAGGTGGACGATCAATCCATCACCTACAATCAACTGATCAGCCATTGATTCGCCCTTTTGGTTAACCCGCCGCTCAAGCACAGAAACTTGTCCCTCCAGGCCCAGTCTCCTTCCTTCCCAGGCCGCCCCCCCCTCCGCTTTGTCCACCCATCCTGCCTTTAATCTCCACTTACAATCTAGCCAAACATTACTACTAACATCATTATCCTCCTCCCACCCTTTGAAAGTGGCATTGTCCTTCAACCGCAACAAGGTGATCCATTGGCAACCTGGTTCACCAAGTTTTGCTTTCACCAACTAAACAACCTATCACGTGATACTTGCTTACGTAACAAGTGAACGAGTTTGAATCCTTTTTCATTTGTGATTGGCTGAAGCTTAATTTTACCGCTTTGAGACATGTTGTTGTACTGCATACAGCCCGTGGGTCAAGAAAAGAAACGAGAAAAGCTTGAGAGCAAAACAACTAAGAACTTTTTATGCTTTTGTGTGCGAGAGACTTCCAAAGGGTAACGAGCACTGGAGGGATAATGAGAGCGAGAGAGAGAGAGAGAGAGGTTAAAGGGGAGAAGAAAAGGTTGGGCTGGTAGGGTGCGAAAGAAAAAAAAAATAGGGTCAAATTGAATTTCCACTACTTTTGAGAAATCTTGTCAAAAAGTGTTTCTAAAAAGGCCGAAACACGGGTTGGAGGTAGAAAGTGGCGGATGCACATTCCACCCCCCCACCCCCTCAATTGTCGATATCCTCTCCCCCCTGGTTTCTTTCTAGTCCCCCGTTTGTTCCCCTCCTCCCGTGGTCACCTCTCCCGTCTACACGTTTGTTGGGCTTTTTGGAGCTGCCTGTGTGAAAAACATGGGCAATTGGCAGACACCTGCTTTCAATTTTCCATGGCGAATCATGCAGACACGGAACAACTACTGCAAACGACCACACCAAGACCATACCCTTTTTTTCATCTCTTGGGTAGGTGTCTTTCTCCTTCCTGCCTCGAGGGGTTAGGTAATTGTTGTTGGAAGGCTGGTAGGGTCGAGAGGTTAAGAGGTTGAGGGTTTGAAGGGTTGAGAGGTTGAGAGGTTGAGAGGTTGAGAGGTTGAGAGGTTGAGAGGTTGAGAGGTTGAGAGGTCGAAAGTTGATAGGTTGGGGGAGGTTGATAGGCTGATTGTTTGGGGGGGGGGAGAGAGGTTGGGAGTTATCGTGCATAACAAACTTTGCTGGCACAAAGAGAAAATTTTTCCCAAAACGATCAACCGCTGTATTTATACACCAGGTGTATCACCCGCTTTCTGCGCCGCTTGACAAATTTTTTTTTTTTTTTTGGATTCACCTCCCTTTTTTTCCATTCATCCAGCAAGCCACCACACACACACACACATACGCAGTCAAGAACTCGGTTCAGCTCACTCGAAACGCCATCACCATTGACTGAAGAGCGGATAGCCGATCGCACGCCCGCAAACACGTTTTCCTGTCACTGTTTTTCGATTGTTTTGTCTCGGTTTTGCCACTCTGCCACTTTGCCAGAAAAAAAAAAAAGTGAAAGGCAGAAAATAGTCACAACAGCCAGCCCCTAGCCCATCCAAGACACACAAACGAAAAGGAGACCCACAAAAAAAAAAAAAGAGAGAGAGAGAAAGAAACAACTACATACAACGTACCCTGCATTTATCATTATCCAACGCTTTCTTTTTCAAAGCAAGACGACTTGCCCCCTTCAACAACGCGATTATAACAATACCCGGTTGACCACCCCGCAGTTGGACGCCTTTCGAGTGTGAGAGAAGAAGCCGTTGTTGCACATTATTTCAACCCCCCTCTTTATCTTTCAAGCATAGCAAACAAGCTAGAGAAGACACCACACGCATACCATACCCATACCCATACCCATACCCCCTCACACCTTGCATCGGTATTCAATTACTCTGTACTATTACTGTCATTATTAATAACGCCCCCTACCCCCCTCAAGAACGCATCATTTTCATTCGCGCCATGGCATCAGAATCTCATCTCGGTCAGTTTATTCCCCAGTCAAATGGGCAAAGTAGCCAGTTGCAACAACAGCAGCAACAGCAGTTTCAGCAGCAACAGCATCAACAGCATCAACAGCATCAACCACAACATCAGCAACCACAACATCAGCAACCACAACATCAGCAACCACAACATCAGCAACAGCATCCACAGCAACAGCAACAGCATCAACAACTTTCATACGGGCCACAGCCACTTCCTTTGAATGCAGTCTACAGTGGCGCACCGCCGGCAACGCCTACGGGCTTGTTGAAAGTCAGCAACCTACCACCAGACTTGACGTACCGGGAGGCAACATTGTTGTTTGCGCTCGTGGTTGACGACATAATAAGCATTGAGCTTCACGAGTACCAGGTGTATGCCTTGTTCAAAAACGTCAACACGTGCATAACAACCGCCAAGCTACTCGACGGCAAGTTTATATTTGGCAAGGAGTTTCCCCCCATCATTGTGGAGTGCGACAGCAACACCATTGTGGGCTCCCCCACCAATCTCCCCACCACCCAGGCGGCATTCAATTCATTGCGGCTCTCGGCCACCTCGGTGCCCAACATTTCGCCGCCAAATGTGAATCACCTGTTGCAGGCTGGTCACCAGCCTGCTGGTGCCGCCGCCGCCGCCGTCACCGCCACGGCCACCAACCCCATCAATGGGAATGCCAACTTTGACGTGCTACCAAAGCGACAGTCGGTGGGAAACCAGAGATCCAGGTTTAATTTCAGCGACCCCTTTGCGCAGCAACCGCAGCAGCAGCAGCAAGACCCGACGCTTCATGTACAGTCACAGCAGCAGCCGCAACCCGGTTCGGCTCCAAACTCTGCTGGCCCCGGAGCCATTGACTTGTCTGACTTTTCCGGCAAGTCGATTTTGTTGATGGAATCCCAGAATGATGCAAGAGACTATGAGAACCTTGTGCGAGACCCTTGGATTGCCAATGTCAATTCCGCAACTGTCTCTGTGCCTTCGGCTCCCCAGACTCCAAGCACGAATGCAACCATTGACTGGAATCAGAATGGTGTCAGCAACCCTGTTGACCGGAGAAGAACGTCGTCGTCTGCATTTTTCAGCACCGCCCCTGCCTTGCACACAATGACGTCTAGCCAGGGACCGGTACCGGGACTGGGACTGGGACCCGGACCCGGACCCAGTCAGCCAGCCAGTCAGCAGGGCCCGACGGCAGCTGGTTTGCGGTCAGCAATGCAAAACACTGAGCAGCAGAAACAACAACAGCAGCAGCAACAACAACAACAACTGTCCCGTCAAGCCCTGTCTCAGCCCCAACAAGGGGGTTCATTACACTACCCTCCTGGCATTCAGCAACCACTGCAGGAGCTGCAGCACCAGGTGGCACAGCAGCATGCACAGCAACAAGCAGAACACCAGACAACACAGCATCATGCAGCGCAACAGCACCTGCAGCAACAAGATACATTGCCGCAGGAGTCGCCGCTGCAGAAATCCGCACCATCCCAAACCCCCACTCAATCGGTCACCAGTCCTACCGACGCATCGCGCGAGGCTTCGTCGTCGAAGGACATTCCCGACTTGTCATTGCTAGCACGCGTACCGCCACCCGCCAACCCCGCCGACCAGAACCCACCATGCAACACGTTGTATGTCGGCAACTTGCCTCCCGATGCCACCGAAACGGAGTTGCGAACTCTATTTGGCCCGCAAAAGGGGTTTAGGCGACTCTCGTTTAGAACCAAGAACCAGCCCACGGCCACGGGCGTTACTCAGGCCCATAACCACGGTCCCATGTGCTTTGTTGAGTTTGAAGACGTTGCCCACGCCACGCGCGCTTTGGCGGAAATGTATGGCCGGGCCTTGCCCCGGCCTGTGGGAGGCGCCACCAAGGGCGGGATCAGGTTGTCGTTTTCCAAGAACCCGTTGGGCGTGAGAGGGCCAGCTAATCCCAGGAGGACTTCAACGCAACTGCTGGCGCAAGGCGGCAGTTACGGCTACCAGAACTACCAGAAATAAAGACTTTTGTATTATGTTTTACTTCTTTTATTGCCAAGATGTTTTTCCAATGTATATCTATATATTCCTCGATGCATGGTTCCAGTTTATACCTTTTTGAATGATTTTTTCTTACTTATTTTTGTTTACCACCTCTTTTGTTAATTTGTTTACTTTTGTTTACTTTTGTTGCCGGGGGTGTTGCAAATAGGGTTCCAAACACACCGTGATGGGCAAAAGCAGTAGCGACCCACACAAAGACTGGTCCAAACACCAGTCGAGCACATTGGTGAAACAGATATCCGAATCTTCCAAGAAGCAAGTGCCAAAGTCAATGGCGCCCAAGCAGCCAGGCAAGAAGGGGAAGCAATATACGTCAGTGGCAACCCAGACCACATCGTCAGCGATACTAGGCAACCATGTCCACTACGTTGATAGTGATGTATACCTACACTCATTGAATAACTTGCCGCCTCCCGTGGACGTGGCCCAGCTCGATTTGCAATTCCTCGCCGCATTCAAAGCAGCCGCCACTCAAACTACCTCGGCTTTATCAACGCCACCAACTCCTTGGGATCGGCATACACCTGCGTCAACCAGCTTGTCCCCAAAAGGTCATCCGCACTCAACCGCTTCTCTGCCACCGGGTTCAACAACCCAAGAATGGCTGCCCGCGAGTCGTAGTGCAAACTTTTGAACAACGACAATGCCGGGTTGGACTGGAAGCTGTGCTGCTTATTGTTCAACTCCACCATCAATGCCTTTACCTTTGCCGGCGTATCGGGATACTCCCTGGCGTACTTGGCAAAAGTATAGTTTTTGGCGTCGAGCGGGTTGGCCGTGGTCCAGGGGCATTTCATAAGAGCAATGGTGAAATAGATGATGCCCAATGCCCAGTAATCGGGGTACTTGAACCGCTCTGGCGACTCGGAAAAGTATTTCTGGTAGCAAAACTTGCCCTCGTTGATGTCGTGCTCCACTTGGAATAGCTCCGGGGCCTTGAAGCTGTTGGTGCCGCAATAAATCTCGTGTGGGGTCTCCTTCATATACGTCTCATAGTCGTCAGACTTGATATTGAGGCTGTATCCAAAGTCAGAAATCTTCAAAACGCCGTCCGAGTCGAGCAAAATGTTTTCGGGCTTGAGGTCGCGATGGGCAATCCCCGCGCGGTGCAAGTACGCCACTCCCTTGAGAATCTGCTTGAACACGGCATCCTTCATGCTGGCCGACACGTCGATTTTGAAGCGGCGCAATTGGGACAAGTAGTCCAACAAGTCGCCCCGGGGGTAGTACGGTAGGATAAGCACTAGGTCTGTGCTGTCCACCATGGTGGCCATGTCCAAAATCGGCACCACGTTCTTGTGGGTGCATGCTTTCAAGTTGCGATACTCCCTCAACACTGATTTCGCGTACAACTCCTCCGCTTGGTGTGGTTTCTTCTTTACTCGCTTCAACACCACCGCCTTGGTGTGCGAGGCATCGGTGGCCTTGAATATGATTCCGTTTGCCCCCTCGTATATCGGCGTTGAAGACGTTTTGAGGTACTGCTTGCCGACAACCGGTAGCGATGCGCGTGGGGTAGTGGCAAAGGAAAACTCAGACACAATTGGCGAGGGGGGCTCCGTCGTGGAGATCGCTGTTGTTTGTGGCGATTCGGAGGACATGTGTTTGGTGCTGTTTGTGCTTGGTGCTGTTTGTGCTTGGTGCTGATTGTGTTTGGTGGTGATTGTGCTTGGGGATGCTTGTGTTTGGTGCTGTGTTTGATGCTGCTTGTGTTTGGTGGTGATTCTAGTACATTCGAGGTGTTGGATATTTCAAATGATGGCTTTGGAGATGATTAGTGAATCTGAAATTCGGGGGAGAGCGGCGGGCCGGGGGAAGGGGGCAGAAGAGGGAAAGAAAAAAAAAAGAAAAAAAAAAGAAAAAGGAAAAGAAAAAGAGAGAGCGGACAACAATATAATGTTTGCTGACGCTATCCCTGCTGTGATTGCCACTGCCACCAGCACCAGCACCACCAATGCCTGTTGTTCCCCTTTCTTTTTAAAAGGACCTGAGTGGGGTAGTCAACAGTCCAGCACCCTCTACCTCTGCTCGGTGTCTCTCGGAACGGCTAATTGCCTCGCAAATCACCAAGTCGTGGAACAGTGTTCAAGACCATATTGAAAAGATGGGGGAAGGGGGAGGTCCTTGTGGTAGTCTTTGCCCTATATGCACATACACACACGCACACACGCACACACGCACACGCACACCCCAACAGGAGACTGCTTTATTGGGAAGTCTACATTGCTTGCTGTGCTGCGGCTTTGTTTGCGAACGAAACGGGACCGCAATTAGCACCGATTGGGAAGGATCAAAATAGGTGACAGCAACCTTGGCTGTTCAACTTTATTCCCACAAGGCTGAGGGATGGAGGGTGGCCAGTCTACAAGCTAAAGCCGAGCACGTTTCATAGCAAGCTGGGGGGGAAGTCGCGCCAGTGGGTTGAGCAACACAGTAGTTACTGCAAGCAACAACCCAAGAACCCAAGAACGCAAACAAGCAAGAAAAGAAAAAAAAAAAAACAAGGAGGAATATTATCCCTTGATTGTTGTTTTCCACCATGCATGTTGCATCACTCATAGTTGCTAAAACGTCGAGGGGCTTTCTCCCCTTTGTGGGTATAAATAAACCGCAGCACCCGTTGTTCCTTCACCTCCTCTCATTTGTTCCTTCTTCTTCTTCTTCTTCTTCTTCTTCTTCTTCTTCTTCTTCTCTCCTGTCCCCCTTCCCCCAGACTACCACATGAGAGCCCTAACCCTTCTCCCCATCTTTTTCCTCCTCGGGTCGAACTTGTTGCTCCTCCTCACGGCCATCAATGGCGGGGGCCAGAAGTCGATTTTAGGAAAATTCTACTGGTCACAGACTGACACGTCCGGGTTGAGTGGTGCCCCCTTTGACTCGACGAGATGGACCAATTACCGAATCTGCGACGGCTCCACCGGCAAAAACACAAATTGCCAGGGGTCCAAGGCGGCGTTTCCCTACTCCCCCGCCGACAATTTTGCCTCTACCGATGGGCTCCCCCAGGATTTTATCGACAATAGAAACACCTATTTCTACTTGTCGCGGTGCGCTTGGGCATTTATTTTGGTTGGGTTGTTTTTTGCCCTCTTGGCATTGGTCCTTATCCCATTGAACTTTTGCTTTGCCCTTGGGGGAACACTCTCGGCCGTGTCGACCTTTGTTGCCCTTTTGTTTACCATTACGGGGGCCGCATGTATCACGGCTGCCCACGTCAAGGGAAGACACCAGTTTAACCGTGCAGGCCACTCGACCAAGCTTGGCGCCAAGGCATTTGGAATCTTGTGGGCCGCGGTTGCGTGCTTGTTGATTACGTTTGTGCTTACCATTCTTGCCATTCGTGGAACTCGCCTGTCAAGAAGAAGAAGAAGAAGCGGGGTTGTTCCTGTGGGACCGTATGAGAAGGATAATGGTAGTGACTATGCCCAGGGGAATTATCCCCAGGGGACGGCATACCCGCCAAACACGGCTTATCCAGCAGGAGGACAGCCCCAGCCAGTTGGTGGTGTGACCCCCGAGGTTGGGCCTACTGATGCTTCTAAGTTTAGATTCTTCAGAGTCAAGAGAGCCAAGAATGGAATTGAGGATGATGAGATTTAGATTGGGCAAGGTTATTTTGCGCGCCCCCGCTCCTCGCCCCCCCCTGTATGAAACTTTTGTAGCATAAAACGCTTTCACATACCTTTGATAATGTACGAAGAGGGAGGGGAAAAGTGTAGGTGCTGTTCCCTCTTTCTTAATTTGCATTTCAAAAAATCCCTTGCCTTTGGAGATGCCCATTTGCGGCATACGCTTTTGCAACTTCCTCAAACCAGAAAAAAAAAAATATCTTTGCTGCTCCACTAAAGAAACCTAAAAATTGCAAACCCTTCCTAGGTTGCTAGCACCCCCTCCCTTAAGTGTGACAGCGTGACAGTGTGTGTGTGTGTGTGTGTGTGTATGTGTGTTCCCCTCCAGAGAGCATACACTTACTTCACCTTGCTTCCACGAGGGTGTATTTTACTTCTTTCGTTTTGCAGCATCTTTAGGGCTCAATGTCGTTTCAGTCCGACAACTTTGTCGACCTTTCATTTACCGATGAGTTACTACTACCGCCATCGAGTAATGCCACCAGGGTGTCACCGGTGCCTGAATTTCACTTTGAGTTGCTAGACTTTCAGGACGGGTGCTTTTTTGACTCCAAGAGCTCTAGCGGGGACGATGTTGATGAAGGCGGGCAGCACGAGTATGGCGGGCACGAGACGGTGGTTAATGTGCATGACGAGGTGTTGCATAAACTACAGGATGTCAGTACCACCGTGTCGCCAAAGTCCCACTTGAATGCATACATGGAGTTTGTCATGGAGTCGACCAAAGCTTCCTTGGACCCTATTGAAGTGCTGAAAACCATGATAACCGATGGTGATGTGCTGAAAACTGTGATAACCGACGATGAAGTGCTTGCCATGATTGAGGAAGCATTTAGGAGCCTTGATGATTGGGGCGCCCCCGCTTCAGCCAAGCCAAGCCCGGCGGCCGAGTTGGAAACCAGTCCTTTTGAGGAGGTGCAGCCGCACCAGCACCAGCACCAGCACCAGCACCAGCAACTGCAACTGCAACTGCACCAGCACCAGCCAAACCACCCTGTTGATGAATTGAACCCCGTGCCACTGAACCCCGTTGAAGAGTTGCCACTAAACCCCGTTCAACAGATGAGATCCAGTGACTTTCACTGGAAAGAAAATGTTCCTAGTACCCCCAAGCTCAGTGGAAACTGGTGGGCCAGCCCCAACAATGCCTCACATGTCACCGGCACAAGCACAGTCACCACTGTGCTTTCCCCCGCCACCACGCCTGCTTTGCGTCACACCCTCTCCTTCCCCTTGTCGTCACCCTCCATTTCCAGTTCCCCCTCCCCACTGGGCTCAGTCCGGCGGGTTGGGGCAATGCGCAAGAGAAAAGTTGACCCTCACAATTATAAGCTTTCGGAGCTAGACTTTTCCCTGTGGAACATCAACTCCACCCCTGACTACAAGTACTCGCGCCAGTTGTCGGTCAAGTCGTTGCGTGTTCCCAGCAGAGACCAGTGTCTCTTTCTTATGGACAAGTTGGTGGAGCCCAACCCGTGTCAGGCCACTTGTGAGGTGCAACGAACCTTGTATGTGCGCGAGAACTTGGACACGATTTGCAAGCAGCACTTTGGCGGCGTGTTTGAGATCCGGCCCAATGCCAATTTCAAAAAGACGTCGTATGAAGCCCAGTACATTTTGACCAAGGTTGACTCTAGCGGCAAGCCCGACAATACTACCCGCGCGGGGTTGTGTCCGTACTGCGAGGAGGTTGACTTTTTCGGTCTCAAGAATTCGTCGTATGGCAATCATTTAGCATACAAGCATGGCATATTGACCAATGGCAGCTCGGTCCCGGACCCCAAGTACTTTGCCAAGTACAAGTTTAAAAAGGGGGAGTATGACGAGCCGGAGAAGAAGAAGCGCAAGACGAATGCGCACATTTTAGAGCGGGATGGCGTGCTTTGTACCCGGTGCTGGCAGATTTTGGAGGTTAATTGCACCTCGAGAAGCTCGGTGTTGGGCCATTACCTCCGCCACTACCGGGACTCGCATGTGGGAACCAAGAAGGATACCAATGCCGAGGAGGATTTGCTGATTGGGTTTGACCCGGTTGTGTATCAGTTTACCAGCCGTTGGAAGGACTGACTATTTGCTGAAACGGTTTTAAATACTTTGCTTTTGCTTCTATCTGCAGTCATAAACATTTCATTTTGAGAGAAACTGGGTGACGGAAGGGGGATAAGAGGAATACCATACTTCTAGAAGAGTGAAAGGAGACCATACTTCTAGAAGAAGAGAGGATAACAGTCCTAAAATTCCAGGTGGGATATAGAGTCAATTTTTGGCGTGATAAAAATATCCGTATAAATTGGTTTAAAACACGGGCTAATTTATTACCTTGGCTCCACAATGTCGAGACTTGCCTGTACCCTGAGGGAAATTAGCCATTGAGGAATAATGCCGTGGTGATTGATTTACAAAGCGGCCCGTGCTTCATCCACAGTCAACTACCTGATCCGCCTTGTTGTTTCCTATCAAGGTTTTAATTGGGAGATAAAGTGGAGGATCATAAAAAAAAGAGAGAGAGAGCAAAGCAAAGCAAAGCAAGCCACACTTTCAAAGTTTAAACAAACCACCAATGCCACCACATTTTGCTCGCACATAACCGACATTGCGCAAGATTGGCCAGTGTCACACACTTACACAGCAAAATTGTAAAAAGTAAAGCCCATGTGCCCCCGCCCCTCGAGGGTCTATTGGTGGATGTAGAATTTTGTGATCTTGGGGGAGCAATGAGAATCGAAACTTTATTGCTGACCAACGAAACGTTGGAGAAACAATAGGGCGGTTAGTGAGATAAGATGTGTCGTGCGGATAGTGGAGGAGACAGGGGGGAAAACAAGAGACAATGTGATAGGCCGTGAGAGCAAGGAAGAGCAAGAAAAAGAGGGTAGAGGAGCAGATGTCGGAGATGAAGAAGATGCCCCGTGGTAGACATGTGCGAGAGACGGCGGAACAGGGGTGGAAAAGATGTGGATAACAAGGGTTGGAGGGGGAAGAGGTAGATAGGGCTTTTGATTATCCACCCCCCTCCCAGTTCAGAACATTCCCTTCTGCACCCACATATTTGTATATGAATCCACACTTCTGAACAATATCGCCGTGATTACAAAAAAAATTGGCTTATCTATGGGTTGCACACAGTTGTTGGTTTGGAGAAATTATGCGGCGCATGAAATATTTGCAGCAGTGTGGATGCAAGTGGACAATCAATGAAAGTCCCCCTCCCTCTCCCTTCCCCCCGGGTTCATCTCTATCTCTCAGTAAAAGTATAAAAACCAGCGGCTGCTGCCCATCTTTTTATTGGAGAAACCAGATCCCCCCGCACCTCTTGGTCGTCGTCAAGTTCAACATGTCCAAAGAAAGCAAGGAGAACAAGATCGAAGTTGAAGTCGCCAAGGACTCAGACATTGAGTCGTTGAAATACTCCCGCGAGTACACGGAAGAGGAAAAGCAGGAGGCAGATCGGATTTTCCACCACGACCAGTCCTTATCGTCCGCCTTGTCAAGTAGAATCATCTCATGGATTGCCTGTGTCGGGGTTATTGGAACCGGTTTATTTGTATGTGTCACGTCATTGGGAAAAACACTTGCCCCCTTTTCTCCCCTACCCTTCAAGTCCACTACTAACACCCCTAGCTCTCTTCAGGAAGCACGTTGAGTAAAGCCGGCCCGGTGGGGCTTTTGATTGCTTACGTCTTTGTGGGAAGCATTGTTTGGACGTCGCAAATATGCGCCGTTGAAGCATCCTGTTTCTTGCCCATCACCAGTGGCTACATTGCCCAGTCGGCCCACCTCATTGACCCCAGTCTCACCTTCACCTTGGGCTGGATCGATGTCTATGCCGCCATCATCCCCAGCGAGCTTGCTGCCGTGAGTGTGGTTATGACGTACTGGACCGACCTCAACCCGGCAATCTTTATCACCATTTTCGGGTTGGTCATTGTCGCCGTCAACTCGTACAATGTCAAGTGGTATGGTGAGTTGGAGTTTGGGTTTGGTCTCTTGAAGGTGTTTCTTTGTGTGTTGATCATCATTGTCGGCCTCATCATTATGGGCGGCGGTGTCCCTGGCCAGCCCCGGCTTGGTTTCCACTACTGGAAAGACCCTGGTCCCTTTGCCCCCAAGTTCACCACCGGCTCAGTTGGCAAGTTTCTCGGAATCGTTTCCGCCATCAACAGTGTCGTTTACGCCTTTGGCGGGATCCAGGGCGTGACATTGTTGGCGGGCGAAACCGAGTACCCTAGACGGGCCATCCACCGGGCCGCCAAGACCGTTTTCGCCAGAGTGTTTGCCCTCTACATCGCCGTGGTGTTTGTCTTGACCTTGGTTGTCCCATACAACGACCCCAAAATTGCTTCGCCCGATGGTACCGCCAAGGGGCTGGCGTTGGTGATTGCCGTGGAGCGCGCGGGGATCAAGGTTTTGCCCCACATTATCAACGCCATCGTGTTGACGTCGGCATTGTCCGCCGCTAATTTGGGTATCGTCAAGGTTAGCCGCACGTTGTTTGCCTTGGCATCGCACGGCCAGGCCCCCAAGATATTCTTGCGGGTCAACAAGCGTGGGTTGCCATACGTGGCGGTCATTTTCGCGTGTGCCTTTCTCCCCTTGGCGTACATGACGTCGAGCAGCGGCGCCTCCACCGTGTTTTCGTGGTTCCAAAACATCACCGCTTCCAACCTTTTGTTTGCCTGGATTGTCATCTCCGTCAACCACATTGCATTGAGCAGAGCATTGAAGGCCCAGGGGTACACCAGAGCCGACTTGCCTTACCGGTTCTGGGCTGGGAAGTATGCCGCCTACTATTCGTTGTTCTTTTCCACGTTGCTCTTGTTGATTGGCGGGTTCCCCGTGTTTATCCACGGCCACTGGGCATTCTCCACCTTTTTCAGCGCCTACTTTATCATTCCCTTGTCGATTGCGTTGTTTATTTTCAGCAAGGTGTTTTTCAAGTACAAGTACATTCACCCCAAGGATGTGCAGTTGAGACCCATTTTCTACAATGTGGAAAGAAACCCCGAACCGGAGTACCCGCCATTGAGAGGATGGAGATGGCTCACCTTGATCTGGGCTTGAGCGTGCGGTGCATTACTCTCCGTTTAGTTCCTCCTCCAGTGGTTGCTGCTAGTAGTTGCTGCCAGTTCCTCCTCCAGTTGTTGCTGCTAGTGGTTGCTGCCATTGGATGTGTTTCTTTTTCTATACATGTAATACGAAAAAGAATGAAGAAAAAAACAATGTTCATCTTACTTCTTGGCGCCATATCTGGAGACGGTTTTACCATCGGGGATGGTAAACAACACGATTGGCTTGCCCTCCTCGTTCTTGTCCACCCTGTAGTAACCCTTTCTTTCAAACTGGATAATGTCGCCTTCCTTCAAATCACGGACGTTGGAGTCGGCAAGAGCCTTGGTGTGAAACTCAGTCTCTGGGGTAAGGAAATCCTCAAAGTTGTCTCCCTCGTCCAACTTGTCCTTGGTGATCAAATGGTCGAAATCAACCAAGTCGCACACGGCATTCTTGGCGGTGTCGGCCACCCACGTAATCTTCTTTTGGGTCTTGCGGAAATCACCCTCCAAATGCAAGTTGGCCTCAACCGACTTGGTGATATCACCCTCTTTGTTGACCTTGGTAACGATGATGTTACCCCAGTCCATAAGAGTGACTTCTTCGCCCACAGACAACTCGGCATCGTCTTGGTCAATCAACACCTGGTTGGCAAAAATCACCCGCTTGGTGCCCACTTCTGGGTTCTTCTTGTGCTTGGGTCTCTCTTCGTCGTATGCTTCGGCGGGACCATTCAACAACTTGATTGGCACTGCATCCTTGGCATTCACAGCGGCGAATCTAGGAGCAATAGGGTCAATGACCTTTTTGTTCAAAGCCCAAATCACCGACCAGTCCAAGTTGATAATGTTCTTGGATGGACCTTGCGAGATGATGAAATTTCTCAACCCTTCAACCGTCATGCCTCTTCTTCTAACACCCCTGACGGTGGGGAATCTGGGGTCGTCCCAGTTGGGCACGTAGTTTTTGTCAACAAACCACTGCAACTTTCTCTTGGACAACAATGTTCTAACGAAATTGACCCGGCCGAAATCCCAAATGTTGACCGGGCGCAACCCAAGCGCCTTTTGGATCCACTCGTACTGCGGGTTACGGTCGCGGTACTCATTGGTTCTCAAAGCGTGGGTGACACCTTCAATAGAGTCAACCACGGGAACACAGAAATCGTAGAGCGGGTACATCTTCCACAGCAGACCGGTTCTGTGGTGCGGGGTCAAGTTGCACCGGTAAATAACCGGGTCTCTCAACGCCTTGTTCAACGCCTTATAGTCGATCTTGGCCCGCAAACAGTTTTTCAACCCTACCTCAGTGCCATTCTTCATCTCCTCGGTAAAGATTTGCAAGTTTTCCTCAACCAGCCTTTCTCTTCTGGCGGATGCATCCCCCACCATTCTCTCCTCTCTCATCTTTTCTTGCGGGGTGTCGTCACAGTATGCCTTGCCGTCCTTGATCAACTGGATCGCAAGCTCGTACATCTTGTCAAAGTAGTCCGACGAGTAGGTGATCTTGTCGCCCTTGATGCCCAACAATGCCAAGTCCTCAATGATGGAGTCCTGGAACTCAACCTTTTCCTTGCTGGGGTTGGTGTCGTCGAATCTGATAATCAACTTGCCCTTGTAGGCGTGGGCAAAGTACTCGTTCAAAATGGCGGCCTTGGCGTGTCCAATGTGCAAGTAACCAGACGGTTCAGGTGGGAAACGAGTCACCACGTCGCCGACTTTGGCGCCGGGCAAGTCAATCTCAAAGTTGGCCTTGTGGGTTTCCTTCTTGCCGCCTGCCTTGGAGCTCTTGGCCGCCTTGCGCAATTCGGTGACGGACTTGGTCATGAGGTCCACCACGCCTTCGAATCTCTTGTCCTCGGCCAAGAAGTTGTACCACCTCGAGACATTGGCGTACACGGCGTTCTTGATGGCGGTGCCGGTGACGGCATTGGCTCTCAAGGCACCCCACACGGCAATGTCGGCCAACGAGTATTTGTAGCCAACCACAAACGATCTAAAGTTCAAGTGGTTGTCCAACTTTTCCAAATCGACTGCCAAATCCTTAAAATTCTTGACGTACAACTTGGTCAAGGCAAACTTGATCCATTCCTGCGACTTGGTCTTTTCAGCAAGGATTTCGGGGAAAGTTTGGGCCAAGTAGTCCAATGCGTCCAATTGGTCAACAAAGGTTTTGCCACCGGGGGTAACCAACTTGAAGGCGGCATCGGGGGCGGATGAGTCAACTGACTTTTCGTCGACGAATTCAATGGGGATGGAGACTTCGGAGTTGCTGGAGTTGATAAAGCCAACGGCAATCAACGTTGGGTAAGCAACAGCCAGTGCTTTTGCAGCAAGCGATAAGCTGAAAGACATGTTGGTGGTGGTGGTGGTGGTGGTGGTGTTGGTGTTTGATGGTGGAGAAAACTTGCTCGTAAAATTTTTTTTTTCTTTCTACACATCATCACGTGAAGAAGGCCAAACCCATTACACAAAAGAGCGACGCCAAAGTAAGCCCAAAAAAAAAAAAAAAAGAGACTAAGGGTAAAGCACCAGGGGGACAACCCATACACGCCATGTCATCCAGTCCACGAAGAGCGGGGTCGCCAATTCCGCTGCAGGGTAGCAAACCCACTGCCAAGCGGTCACCGTCGATCTTGGTCACTGATGCCAGGACCCACCAGGTCAAGGGCGCACGAGCACCATTTGCTGGTCAAAACTATAAGAAGCAACAGCAACAACAACAGCAACAACAGCAACAACAGCAACAACAGCAGCAACAACAGCAACAACAACAACAACAGCAGCAGCAACAGCATCAACAACAACAACAACAACAACAGCATCAAGGGTACCAGTTCCAGCAGTCTCAGCATCAAAGTGCGCTACAAAAGCGGCTAGCGTTTAGGAACAAGTATACCGACATTTCCGTGGACAAGTTGCTCCTCAGCTCGAGCGAGATCCCATCGGGGCAGAGAAGACTGCCCACGGGGTTGGCAGGGCGAGGGCTACTGCCGCCCATCACGCCTCCTGACTCGAGGCGAAATATCCGAAGCATCCCCAAACTATCGCTGTCGTTGCCGTCTAGAACATCCAAGACGTCGCAAAAGTTGGTTCTTATCCCGGAACAGCAAAGGCAAGCGTCGCCATTTGACGACGATGGTTTGCTGCAACACCAGAAAAATGAACAACAACAACACCAACTGCAACACCAACTGCAACTGCAACTGCAACATCTGTCTGACTCGTCTATCCAGATCCAGCGTTCGCGTGCAGAGTTGCTACCCAAAGACAAACGAGCCCAGGAGTTTAGCCGGATGACGGCATACTTTATATGTGAAGAGTTTGACTTGCCTGCCGTGGCGAGGTTTTTGCGAAAACACCACGAGGTGAAACCCCGATTGTACGACGAGGCGTTGTACGTGCCGTATGCGCTACCGTTGCTACCGGGAAGCGATGGTTTGCGAGTCAAGTCAAACAACTCGGCCAAGCTCGTGGCCAAGAACCAGCACATGGAAAAGTTGATCAACAAGACCGAGCAGACCGACCACTTGTACGAGTACTACTCCGGGGTGGAGACGCCCGAAGACGCCAACAACTACTCTATGGACCCCGAGTTTGAAAACATCGACAGCAGCTCGCCCTTTGACCCATCGGAGCCCCAGTTTTTTGCGCCGCCTATAGACGCCAGCGGGACCAGCGAGGATGGCGAAAATGGCGACGCGGGGGATTTCCTTGGCAGCAACCGGGGATTCCCGCCCGACACGGACAACAATGACCGAACAGGCAAGGGCAAGGCGAAGGGGAAGGGCAAGGGGAAGGGGAATGGAAATGCACATGCACATGCACATGCACATGCACATGGACATACACTTGGCAGCGAGGTGTCGCCGCCGCCACCGCCGTCGTCGTCGTCGTCATTTGATGTGTCAAAGCATCACGCTGAAATGTTTGTGTTGCTGTACGGCATTGTTGTGTTTTGG
This sequence comes from Zhuliangozyma blackwelliae, assembly GCA_030579015.1. Classification (NCBI taxonomy): domain Eukaryota; kingdom Fungi; phylum Ascomycota; class Pichiomycetes; order Serinales; family Debaryomycetaceae; genus Zhuliangozyma; species Zhuliangozyma blackwelliae. Next base: position 10,853 of record JAKTZW010000350.1, on the reverse strand, counting down.
AACTTCAGCGAGATCCATGAAAAGAATATCCTTGCCGACTTGGCGTTTGCCGACGACAACTTGTTGATTAACCCAATTGATGAACAAGACATTGAGACGGAGGAGTTTCACTTTGAGTACGACCGCTCCATCCAGCGGCCGCGGATCTACAACGACATGATCACACTAAGGTCGGGAGACCATTTGATCAAGCTCACCATGTCGCATGCCATTGCCCAGTCCACCAAGCTCGGGTTGTTTGAGAGCCGGATGGTGAATATCTTGCACCTGATTTCCAAATTGCCCAAGAAGCTAGCGTTGACGGGGCAGCTCGGGTTGAGGAGAAACCAATTGTTGAAAAAGTCGGGCAAGTTGTTCAAGCTCCGAGTCGATGTGAACCTATCGAGCTCTATTTTGGACACGCCAGATTTCTTCTGGTCGCTAGAGCCGGCGTTGCACCCATTGTACAATGGCGTGAGGGAGTACTTGGAGATTGACCAAAGGGTTCAGGTCTTGAACGACCGCTGCAAGGTGTTTTTGGAATTTGTCGATATCGTGAGCGATTCTATGAATGAAAAGAACACCAATAGGATCACATGGATGATTATCGTTATCATCTTTTTGAGCTTGTTTGTCAGCTTGTTTGAGTTTATATTGGAGATTTTGTAGATTGTGCATAAAGAAAAAACAACAAAAAACAACAAACAACAATTTTGTGGTCTACTATAAGTACCACCACACACACACACACACAGACTCGATGTCACTACCGTCAAAGTATGCGCCTAGAGGTATAAGTCCCCTTGAAAAGAACAAGCCCATAACTGTGGGAACCAAGCGCCAGAAGCCGATAGAGTATACTGTGAGGTCCATTGACGACAAGGTTCACCAAGCGGCACTCGATCACGACATCGAGATGGTGACCGAGGAGGACGAATCGGATGTGATCTCGTCGTATATCAACTACTGTCGCGACGGCAACCATCTTAGTTACGACGAGGACAACGAGATGAGCATCGAGACCGCTGCCGACTTTGAGATTACAGACGGAAACATCTCGTTTCTTGTGTTGGACACCAACTTTCTCATGGCCCACTTGAAGATTGTCGACGAGCTCAAGCAATTGGCGGACCACTACGGCTTGAAAATCATTATACCCTATTACGTGGTCCAAGAGTTGGACGGCTTAAAGAGCTCAACCACGTCTGGCGCGGCACCAACCAACCGGCTCTCCGAGGAGTCGGCGGGGCATTTGTCGCGTTGGGCCAGCGAGTGGATATACCAGGCGTTGGCCGGCAACAGCACGGTTGTCAAGGGCCAAAAGTTGAGTCAGCGGATAGATAAAGACGCGATCAAGGACGATGCCATTTTGGACTGTTGTTTGTATTTCAAGAGCAACTTTCCAGACAAGTTGGTTGTTCTCTTTTCCAACGACCGCAACTTGTGTACAAAGGCATTGGCACACAGCGTGCCCACAGTGACGTACCAAAGAGGCATGACCGCCGAGCTAATAGCCAGCAAAATACAGAGGGAGAATGTGCAAATGTTTGGCAAGTTGGAAACAAGAGTGACGCCGGTGCCCCGACCACGGCCCTCTGCAGCGGCGGCGGCGGCGGTGGCGGCGGTGCTGCTGCTGCTGCTGCTGCGGCTTCTGCCGCTGCCGAAAGAGGCAAGAGGCCCATCTGACGAATGGGTCCACTCCACCCAGGCCGTGGACGGGGTGACTGACTTTTCAACCGCTGCGGAAAAGATATACGGCGAGATCCAGACCGTGTTGCTATCGGCACTACACCATTGCATGGAGGCCGAGTATGGCGACGACTTGGGTCTTATTCGAGAGTACCGTAAAGAGTCGGTGATTACCATGCACGACTGTGCCCAGCTACTTATCCGGTTCTGGTTCCCCGTGTTTCAGCAATTCTTTAAAGGCATACTGGGAAAGTTTACCCCGTTTGAGGAAGAGGGGCTGGGCAAGAACCGGAAACAAACCCCAGTACACGTTGACGTACCCAAGACGGCATCGCAGCTACGTGCATTTGTCCAATTCTGGACCACGGTGCTCAACACCATCTACGACGCCGTCATGGATGAAACGCAGCAGAAAGCTTTGGGGTTTTTGATACAGAGGTGGGAGAAGATGGAATCGCAAGTTGTATAGGCATAGGGGAGGGGAGGACTACTTTTTAGACAAGGTGCCAATCTTTCTTTTTTTTCTTGGCCGCAAAGACGCTTGGGTAGGCGACTCCTCCCTTTTCTTTACTGTACCCTGTTCTGGCGTTACATGGACTGGGCTTGATTTCTGGCCCTGGCTTGGATCTTGAGATGGTGGCACATCCCGGGTTGTTGCAGGTGGCTGCGCCTCTCCGTAAAACGCGTTGGCAAACGTCCATGGTTGACCAACGCTTTCTTTCACAATGGCGTCCAAATGCTCCTGCTTGTTCAATTGCTTCTTGGTGCGTCTTTTTACATAGCTAGCCTCGCACGATTGCTCCCACTTGGCTGGGTCAAAGGTTTCCATTGCCTCCAAATCACGCTTGTTGTTGCGTTTATACTTGTTGATCAACTCCGTCCCGTGGCTCTGCTCGAAATTGATGGCAAGAAACCGGGCGTACCCGTCCTTGACCTTGATTATATCCTTGAGCTCGCCAATCTGGTGGTTGAGATACGCGGTGTTGGCGAATTGCTGGTGTGCAAACTGCACCAGGAACCCAGCCATAGACGAGGGGTCCTGCTTCAATAGCGGGAACCGCCACGCCATGCCATTGCACTGCACCGCTGCCGTGACGTCTCCATCCTCTACCTCAAACTGTACTCGCGGCATGGCGGCGGCGTTGATCAATTGCAACAACCGCAGGATATTCTCGTCCGATACTTCGTCAATGCCATACTCCCTCGCCATTTCCACCAACCCCGCCTTGTCCAACTCCTGCATCCACAAGGTGGTAAGGTTCAGCAAGTAGAACCCGCATTGGTGCTGCAAAACATCAATGCTGTACCCATATATAAACTGTCGCCCATCGAGCACAATGGCGTTCCACTTTGTAGGCAACATGGTATATACACAGCGAGAGTAGAAAACAAACACACCAGCAAACAGACAAACAAACAAACACACCAGCAAACAGACAAACAAAAAAGACTTTGCTTCTTTGCTTTCTCCCATGACACAACAGCAACTTGCATTTGACACTGAGCATGTGGACGACCTAGTCACGAGGGTCAGACTCAATTTCGACGCCAAGAAAAGAAAGTCTCCTACATCCCGATACTTGATCTCGCTAGCTGGCGTCCCCGGGGCAGGAAAGACTACCTTTGCACTGGCCATGGCTGAAAAGTTCACCTTTGCCACCAAGACGGCGGTGCTACCCCAGGACGGGTTCCATTTATATAGGTCTGAGTTGCAAAAGATGCCCAATGCCGAGGAGGCGGTGCGGAGAAGGGGCGCGCCGTTTACATTCAATGCCCGAGCGTTTGTCAACCTCGTGTCGCTGCTACAGGATCAAACCAAAACAGTCACGGCCCCCTCGTTTGATCATAGCTTGAAGGACCCCGTGGAGGACGATATCGTGATTGATACCAGTACCGAGATTGTCATTATTGAGGGCAACTACGTGTCGCTTGCGGATGAGCACTGGGACGAGGTTGGCGGTTTAGTGGACGACACTTGGTTTATCACCGCGGACCAAGCCGTGGTGCGGGAGAGGATAATCAAGAGACACCTCGCCTCTGGGGTTGCCGCCACCGAGAAAGAGGCGGTTGAGCGCGCCGACGGTAGTGATTTGGATAATGCTCGCTACATTGTCGAGCATTCCAAGCCCACCAACGTCTTGATAATGACAAAATAACGTTGATATACAAAAGAATACAAATAGTTGACTATGGAGTAATTGACTACGGAGTAATTTGACTATGGAGTCACATTGTACTTCATCTTTATACCCATGGCAGACAACTCGCTGTCCAAGTACTTCAACACAAAGGGGATCGCCACCGTGGTTGTGTCGTCACCGCCGACAAACTTGGTGCCGTGACCATCCTCCCAAATGTCGGCGTCGGCCGCGTACCCGTGCTCCTGGGTATACTCGGCAAGACCAACGGCACACCTCCGGCACCGCACCGCCGCCATCGACCCGATCCGCGGCACCGTGGTTTGGGTGGTCAAAATCGACCCGCACGATCGGCAAATGGGGGTCTGGGTATAGTCGGAGCAATTGAGCAACCGGTCCTGCAACAAAAACGCCGACCCGTGGCCAATCATGGCGTCTCTCTCCATCTCGCCCACCCGGATACCTCCAGACCGTTTCCTCCCCTTGACGGGCTGCATGGTGAGAGAGTTCACCGGACCTGTAGACCGGACTTGGAACTTGTCATTCACCATGTGCCGCAATCTCTGGTAGTACACCACGCCAATGTAAATGTCGGCACGGAGCTCTTCTCCGGTGGCGCCCGAGTACATGGGCTCGTTGCCGTGGTAGTTGTAGCCGGCTTGGAGGAGCTGGTCGCCAAAGTAGTCGGCCGGGGTGTCCTCCTCGCTAAACTTCCACGGGGTAGAGTCCTGGGCAATTCCATGCAAGGCGCCAGCTTTACCCGCGAGCGATTCAACAAACATGCCAATGGTCATACGCGAGGGGAAGGCGTGCGGGTTGATAATGACATCGGGCTGGATCCCCGATTCCGAAAAGGGCATGTCAACCGTGGGCCATTTCCTCGAACAAACACCCTTTTGGCCGTGTCTCGACGAAAACTTGTCGCCAATAAGCGGCTGACGCGTGACCCGATACTTGATGGTGAGCTGCTGGCCCTCCTGGTCGGCGCTGTCGTCGCCAAGAAGCTTAACCTCCTCAATGTATGCCGGTTCGCTCGAGTGGTATGTCTTGACCTTGGTCTTGCCCAAGGTGTCGTCATAGTACGCCACAATGGGATCGCCCTCCTCCACCTTGACACCAATCAAGGGCAACCCATCAGCGTCCAACTTCTCCTTCCATCCTTCGGGCCACTCGTCGGTGCCAAACCCGAAATGCTGGGTGATGGGGTCCCCGCGGCGTCTCGATTGCGACAAGTCCACCTTTTCAACCTTGTACACGGTACCGTACCCAAACCCTCTCTCGTCGGCGGACTTGTTGATAATCATGGCATCGTCCATATCGTATCCGGTGTAGGAGATAACTGCCACCACGGCATTCATACCATTGGGGAAATTGTCCATCCCATACTCGTCATAAAGGTTGGCCTTGACAATGGGGGTCTGGCCCGTTTGCAAGCGGTAGAGCTTATTGTCGGACCGGTGCACCAATGCCGTACCGGGGGTACCCATGGTTTGTTTACCCATCTGGCACTGGTACATATTTCTCGGAGACTGGTTAAAGTCAGAAAAGGGCGTCAAGTTGGCCAAAATGGACAAGATATTTGTTGGCGTAAACTCAACGTGACTGTGTACATTGTTTTCAATCTCACTTGGGGTGACGGCCACATTCATGTACACTTGTTCAAACGGACCCACAATGTCCTGCTTGTCCAACGGCAAGTACTTGACGGGCCGCATCATTCTCGAGTGGCCGCCGAAAATGTATAGTCCCGGGTACTGACCCTTGTTGGAGGGGGGCACGTACCCAATCTCCAAATCGAGGGGCAAACCGTGGGTGCCTTCAACCTTCCAGAACCGCAAGGTATCGGCAACCACGCGGCCCTGCTTGTGCGTGGTCCACCCCACGATTTTACCATCCAACTGCACGCAGCACATTTGCGGGCCCGCGGCGTAGGCGTCGGCGGGGAGCACCCCCAACAGGGCCAATGCAATTGGTACTTGGCTCACGTCGGAGGCAACGGTGGCAATGCGGCACTTGTGCGACAAGTGGTTCAACAACCCACAAGGCGACCCATCCGGGGTGTGGACGGGGCACAAGAACCCCCAAGACTCGGGGAGCAACTTACGCACGGTGGTGGTTTTCAACTCGGCAAAGAATGAACCACGATGCACCATTCTAAAGTGGGAGATGAACCGGTGGAAATTAATCTTTTCGGCAACAACCGTGTACCCGGAAACCTGCTGCAAATCCAACCCGGATTGCGACACCAAGTTACCCGTGGACAAAAAGTATTGCAATTTTTGGCCAATGTTTTCATTGATGCGGGAAAACACCCGTGTCATGTATTTGGGGTCGGTGAAGTTAACGGCGGTGCCGCGATTAACGTCGGCCTGGATCTGCAACTTGATGCTCTGCAAGTACTCTTCAATCTTTTCCTTGATAATCATGCCGTAAAGAAACCCGCCGAGCAAAACCTCCTGGTGCTGCGTGGCGTCGGGGTTATCAGGGGCGCAATCGCCGGCAACCAACGTGTACAACTTTCGAATCATAAACAACAACATCCTCGACTTGTCGGCATTTTGGGGCAAATGCACCAACACAATCCGGCTCAACACCTGGCGCCCCACTTGCACGTCGGAAACGTCCTTTGAGGCGCCAAACACAATTCTAAACTTGTCTCCCAAGTATGCCAACGTCTCTTGCTGCGACGTCAACCCAAAGGTCTTGTACGTCCTAAGCAAGAGCTCGAGACGATCGGTCAAGAATGAATTGTCCGTGTCGCTGCCGACAATGCCATCGAAAATCTCGCGGTCATTGGTTTCAACAAGCGCCTTCAAAATCATCACCACGGGCACCAAGTACTCATTCTTGCGCCACGAGAAGCGAAAAGTGACATTGCCGTCGTTCAAGTAGTGCAACACATTGGTTTGCGACGTTTGGTCCGGGCGCACACACCGAATCTGGATACCAAACTTGGTGTAGGCGGCGCCACGATTGCCAAACGAGGGCCGGATAAGCGCCATGGGGTGGTTGCGTCTTTGCACAATCAACATCCGGATCAACTTTTCGATACCATTAACGATAAAGTACCCGCCCAACTCATCGCTCTCCTCCTTGGCCTCCACGAGCTGGCTGGGGGACAAGTTTTCAAGGTGGCACCGGTTGGACTTGAGCATAATGGGGACCTGGCCCGCCTCTCTGATTTCAGTGTGCTGCTCGCCGTCATTGACGCTCCAGCAAACGCTGAGCATCAACCGCGACCGGTAGGTGCCCATCCTCTCGCGGCACTCCACGGGCAACGTCCTTCTATTGAGCGAGAGCTTGTCGGTGGGGGCCACGCTGGGCTTGGCCAATTGTACCGACTCCACCCAGATGTTGAGCTTGTTGCCCAACCGGGCGCTGTTGTCATTGGTGTCAAAGATGGTCTTGGTGCCAATGTCTTTCACGGCCAAGTTCAAGAGGCCGCCGTGCGGACCGTCGGTCAAGGCGTTGAAGGAGCCAATGTGGGGCGCCACGGCGTCCTGCAAAAGGGGGTAGATTTCCTTCTTGTCTCTGGGTGGCTTTTGGAACCGCCCTTCCCTCTCTAGTGTCCTGAATTTGGCTAGCGTCATGGTAGGGATAACAGTGGTGGTGATTTGAAATGAAAGTTTTTTTTTTTTTTCCTTTCTCCCTATGCTCTTCTCCTCGATGAGATCACGTGATGGAGGAAGAGATGAAGAGGGGGATGAACCAAGGAGAGAAACAATAGTTCAAGGTTTAAAAAAGACAAAGAGGTTCATTAACCAACCAAGATTATGGCCAACTCGCGATACGAATACGTTAAACAGTTTGAGCGTGAAAACTACTTGCTTCCCGACACATTTATAATAATCCGCGTTGACGGCAAGTCATTCCACAAGTTTGCCGAACACTACCAGTTTGCCAAACCCAATGACCTCGCCGCCCTCACGGTGATGAACTCGGCCGCGCGCGCCATTATGCACAAGCACAGCGACGTTTTAATGGCGTATGGCGACAGTGACGAATACTCCTTCTTGCTCCGAAGACAGTGCAACTTGTACGAGAGGAGGGAGATGAAATTGATCACCCTCTTTGCCTCGCTCATGTCTAGTTACTACATGTACTTTTGGAATCTGGAGCATGTACACAAGCAACTCGAATTGAGCCACCTCCCGACATTTGACGCCCGGGCCGTGGTTTACCCCAGCTTCCAGCACGTGCGTGACTATTTCTCGTGGCGCCAAGTTGACTGTCACATTAATAACCTCTACAATACCGCCTTTTGGAACTTGTGCATCCACACCGGGATTTCGCCCCAGCAGGCGGAGCAGCGATTGATGGGCACATTGGCCGCCGATAAGCATGAGATTTTGTTTAAAGAGTGTGGCGTCAATTATAATAATGAGCCCGATATTTTCAAAAGAGGAACGATTCTCGTGCGTGAGTATCCCCAGGGTGGTGTGGGAGGAGCTCCAGTGGGTGGCAATGTGGGAGCAGCGCCATTGAGTGCGCGACAGCAACAGAGGGAGGAAAAAAAGAGGAGAAAGGCCGAGATTAATGAGTACCATGTTGATATTATAAATGACCAATCGTGGTGGGATGCAAGGCCATGGTTGGCCGAGTAACAATCGGGGCAGGGGGGGGGGCAGGTTTTTTGATTCTGAAGAAAATGTGTTTAATCAAAAAGTATATAAGCTGTATAATATATATATCAAAATAAGATAAAGTAATGAAGAACCCAAAATTAGTAAATGAATATGATGGATGAAAAAGAAAAAGACAGAATTAAACAATGTGGAAAGCAGAGGGCCCAAACAAACAAAATACATGGGGGTTCCACATGTGTATAAACAAAAATAAAGGCAAATGGAAATTAGGAAAATTTTGGGAGGGGGAAAAGTTCCTAAATATGAATTGAATCACTAAATGAATGAAGGATGGATGCGGTGCTTGGTGGCGAACACCCAGTCAAGATTGGGGTGGTTGGTGTTGAACTTGCAACTGTGTTTGACCCGCTCGAGTTGTTGGAGCTGGTCAATGGGGTGGCGCCATCCTTGTGTGTCGTTGATGACAATGATGATGAAAATGCCGTATTGTTGTTGTTGTTGTTGTTGTTGTTGTTGGTGGATGACGCAAAACAATAGTTTTGGATAAGGTCCGCATATGAGATGGAGGAAACGTCAGGCAAGCCCGACGAGGCCGAAACAGAAGCACCACTGTGTTCGCTCTTTTTTTGGCGGTAACGATGGGAGTACTTTGGGCGTGCAGCGGCGGCGGCAGTCACGTCGCTGGAGGAAAAGGATGTTTTCAAAAATGGCCGTCTCATTGAGGCACCCGCGGGCTTGTCCTCAAAATTGTTGAATACGGAAAACGAGCGTGTGGTGATGGGCACCTGTCCTGTGGTGGTGGTGGCTAATCCCAGGGCTGGGGCAGCCAATGGTGTTGCCGGGGCCGACTTGACTGTCTCTTGGTGCAACATCAACTTGTTGATCAATTCGTTGAAATTGTCATTTTTAACCAGGGTACTAGCACTGGAGCTGTTGTTGTTGTGGCTGTTGTGGCTGTTGTTGTTGCTGCCCGTCTTTGCGGTGCTGATGCTAGTTCCCGTGGTGGGCTGGGTACTCTTGGAAAGTGGCGAGTATGTGTATGACTTGATGCCGTCGACGCGCGACAATTTAAACTGGTAGTTTGCGCCTTGATTATTGTCCCAATACGTTTCGCCGCCAGCCTCGTACTTGATGCACATTTGCAAGTCGAGGTGCTTGCTGTCATTGATCAAGTCGTCGAGGTTGATTTTAAACTTGAACTGGTCAATGTCGCCATTCAACATGGACTTTACATAGGAGATTATGCTATTGCCGCCAAAGATTATCGAGGTTTTCCAATTGTTTAATGTCATTTTGAGGCAGATTTTCTTTTCAAACGCAATGTTGCGGACATTGACCAAGCCGTACAAAAATGTCTTTCCATCGGTTTTCAAGACATAGGCTGAGGGCAACCATACAATCGAGTCGCTGGACTTGACAACTTTGGGGATATTGTGGTTGGTCAATCTGTACTCTTTGGATGAATAGGAAGTTGTTGTTGTGGAAGTTGTTGAGGGCTTGTAGGGGGTGGACCAGTATCCGTCTTCGTCTTCATCGTCAGAGCTGCTCTTGCTATCCATCCAGTTCCAGTCAAAATAGTCCTTTCGCTTCAACTTCAAGTCCACGTCGTGGTCAAACAGGATTTCCGAGGGGGGCGAATGCAAGGGGGTTGTGTTTGACGAAGAAACCACCGAGGGGGAGTCGCAGCCGTCAAACATTTTGATATTTGTCAAGCGCGAGGCAAACCTCACTGATTTTCTCGATGAGGGGAGGTGCGGGGTGGATAAGGAGCGCTGCAACAAGGCGGGTAGTTTTAATGATGACTTTACCAATTCGCCCAGTTTTTTGCGAACCAACAGTGGGGGCACCAACGAGTAGTTTGAGCCCATGGAGGATTCAGATGAGGATGACGAGGTTGAGCACGAGGAGCAGTTTGATTCTTGGGACTCTGAAATGTGCATCTTTGGTGGTTTGGGGGGCACATAATAGTTTGGAATGTTGAATGTCTTTTTGGACACGGGAACCGGTTGTATGGAAGAAGCAGTGCCAGCAGTGCCAGCTGCGGTGGTGGTGGTGGTGGTGGTGGATGCCGATGCGGCTGCTGCTTGAAGAGACTGGAGCAGCTGGGTTGACAACGGGGGCGATTGCAGTTTTGTCAGCGTTGGCTGTGGCGATAGTTTGATTGTGGAAGCATTGGATGTGGTTGAGTCTAGCGAGTCGGAGGAAGCGCACTCGGTGTGGGTGTACAACTTTGTAGTGACAACCGTCGACATGATGCTGGTGGAGTCGGATGGATGGTTGTTGGTTGTGTGCGTATATGTACAAATGGGATGACTTTTGTGGTGGATTTTTCCTTTTCCTGATTAAACACACAAAAAAAAAATTGACTGAAATAAATCTCCTATTTGAACTTTTTTTTTTTTTTGCTTTATTTTCGCTGTGGATTCTCGCTATCCCTTTTTTTTTTTTTTTTTTTTTTTTT